>VDFB02057461.1:50834-89621 GCA_007258455.2 Sequoia sempervirens
TATATATATATACATATATGTATATATATATATATATATATATATATATATATATATATATATATATATATATATATATATATATATATATGTATATATATATATATGTTTGTAATTATAATGCTATATATATGTGTAAGGGATAAAATTTCATATCCTTAGTTCCTCATATACCCTTTCCCTCTCTTATATATTTAGTTCATTTTTCCTTTACCAATTCCCACACTTCTCCTTTACCCCTCCTTGATGTCATCCCTTGAATTTTTTTTCCTTTGTCCCTTTTGTTTTTGATTAAAAAAGTAGGGAAAGGTTATTGACCCAAGAGTTCAGAACAAAATGAACTTAAAACATAATATCATTAAACAAAGAATAGTTCAAGGGAACATATACTTCAAACAACAACTCACAAAGTAGAATCAACAAAATATCCTAGTGCTCCCTTCTCTCCATAGTTAATGTGATATATATCCTAGTGCTAATTCACTTAATCAAAACCCAATTATTAACCCTTTCATGGCTCATATCCCTTCTCTTCCCAATAATTTTGATGTTGTTACTAATTTCTTTAATTCTTGTGATTTCTTTTTTATTATGACACCCACTTAGCCAAGATAATATCAATCACATCATAAAATTAATTCCCAACAATAAGATTTGAATTGTGTTATCAATCCTACAAGTTGACTAACTACTTCAATTTTGATTGATGCACTGGGTAGTAACTTGATTACACACTCATCTATGCTATATATTTTGCATAACATATGCTATATTGTACATGATAATTCACCATACACACATCTCTTTTATCATTCTTCTTCACTCTTTGGGTGCATCTAATTTTCTTGTATCCTTAGGAAAGCCCTCCACATTTTTTCTATCCAAGTTCCTATATATATACATTAATAGCTACCTCTATGTTTCCTCTTATTTTCATTTACTAGCCCATCCTTGATACATTAAATTTATGTCCTATCTTCCATTTCCATTTTACCACCATCACTTAGACTATACTATGTCTTCCCAGCCCATCGCTTCCTTATATTTCATACCATATATGGTTTTTACCTCCTACTCTACATTTGTGCAATTATTCTATGACTCATTTCCCCCCCATCACTACCTCCTTAGTTTCAACAATCATTTGATAATAGCATGCCCCCTATTTTACATAATTTTTGAAAAATTCTATAGAAGTTATATGTTATTCCTTCTAGTTTTATGGAGGTCACCATGGACCTCCAACATAAGACCTTTCTTATGATGCTATATCACATCCATTTCCACTCATATTTGTGGTCTCATTCTTTTCTCTCCCCAACAACAAGCAAAATCCCACAATACATGTGCAATCTTGCAATGCTACTTACATTGATTTTTTTTATGACATGATCACATTCTTGAGAAAATTTTACTTTGCACTCTTATGGACTATTCTCTTAATATTTATTTTCTCTACTTCATGGATTGATTATTTATTTATATGTTCCTAAAGAAAATTCATAATCTACTTCTAAGTTTAAATTGGCTTGGATATTGATTCCATAGATCTCATTCGGCATAAACATTGATTGAGTGAGTGTGTAACTATTTATTTAGTATTATAATCTATTCTTGTGAATATGTATCATCACTTTTGAAATACTAAGATTCAACATTTCTTTATGGAAAAAATCTAGCCAAAGATCATGAAGTGTTAAATAAGATTAAACGTTTTCAGATTATATCCCAAAAAATTTGCAGTCACACGTTTGAGTCTTCTTCAAAGTAAGTGGTCTCCCTAGAGCAGGGTATCTATCGATTTCAATACTTGCAAGATAGGGAAACGAAGTCCCTTAAAAGAGATGATGATGTGATTCAAGAAGAGACACATCCTTTGAGAGGACGTGTCTCCACAAAGTGAAGACGCGTCCACTCAAGGGACGTGACCCTTGTGCATGGGTTGCATAACTAATCTGAGTTATTTAGAATTAACTCAAACTAAAGTTAACACAACAATCATCTATAAATGAAATACAATTTAACCAAATTCAAATTTTATCATCTATAGAAATTCAAAGATTTAACCTTGAAGGATTATAAGACAGTTTAGGTTAAATATAAATGATGATGGTGCATTACTGCGATCATCATTTATATCTGACCGACGCTATCTAAAATCAACACTCCCTCTTAGCTAGGGAAGATATTTCAAGTTAAATAAAAGGAAATATCACCTACACACGTGATATCAAGATATGATATGTTTTCATAAGATTGTCAAGTCACATGACATTCTTCATAATCACATCTTCATTATGATAAGTGGACTGACATCAAGTCACATGATTTCTATCATAATTCATGGCAAATCCATGGATATAAATATCCACCATGATTATCTCTTAAGGGTCACAATGATCTTCAGATGATATCAAGTCCCATGATATCTATCAAGGTGTCCAAGAGATGCTATCATGACATGTCCACAGATATCAAGTCACATGATATCTATCATGATAGTTTGTCATTGTAGAGTCGTCACTTTACAATGTCTAATACAAGTGTTCATTATTAGAAAGATCGTCACCTTTCAATAATGTACACAGGGGGAGTAGGCCCATAAAGTCATGGAGTCACACACATGACAAAAGAGTTTACACATTAAACATCTTTATATATTAGTACAATTTTATAAACAATTTTGTATTTCAAACATAAATAACAAATTACATTTCAATCATACCAAGTTTCTTCCTGAAGTGCTCCACCTTGATTCGGGAGAGAGGCTTGGTGAGAATGTCTGCAGTCTGATCATTTGTACTAATATACTCCAACTGAATCACATTCCTTTCCACCATATCTCTTACATAATGATAGGGGATCTCAATGTGCTTAGATCTATCATGAAAGACAGGATTTACAGAGAGTTTGATGCAACTCTGATTATCACAATGAATAATAGTAGGATTCAAGGGGTCACCAAAGAGTCCTACGAGCAATTTACGAAGCCAAACTGCTTCTCTTGCTCCCATTGAGGCTGCAATGTATTCAGCTTCTGTTGAGCTCTGTGCAACCGAAGATTGTTTTCTGCAAATCCAGGAGATCATGGCTGATCCTAAACTGAAACAACATCCTGATGTGCTTTTCCGATGTTACACTTCCAGCCCAATCTGAATCAGAGTACCCATGAAGATCTAGAGGATTATCCTTGTAAAGAAGACCATATCCAATAGTGCCTTGAAGATATCTCAAAATATGTTTCACAGCCATTAAGTGAATTTCCTTAGGTTCACACATGAACTGGCTGAGAACATTCACTGCATAGCAAATATCAGGTCTGGTGTTGACCAGATACATCAAGGATCCAATCATCTGTCTGTAAAGGGTTGGATCTGCACACTTGGATTCTGCTGCTGCTTCTTTCAACTTGTGTAAGTTAGTTTCCATAGGTGTAGACATGGGTCTATAGTCTAACATCCCAAATCTCTTTAGAATATCAATAGTATACTTTCCTTGATTTAAAATGATACCATCTGATTTCTGCCAAACTTCCAATCCCAGGAAGTAATGTAAAATGCCCAAGTCTTTCATATCAAATTCTGAAGCCAGGTCTTCCTTACATTGAGTAATAAGGTGATCTTCTCCTGTTATTAGAAGGTCATCAACATATAAAATTAGTATTAACATATCACCTTTAATTACCTTAAAATAGAGATTTGGATCTGCATCATTCTTGGAAAATCCTAGCCTTAGAAGATAGTTGTCAATTCTTTCATACCAGGCTCTGGGAGCCTGTTTAAGCCCATATAGAGCTTTCTTCAATCTGCATACATGTGAGTCTGCATTATGTATCACAAAGCCTTCAGGTTGCTCTAAAAAGACTTCTTCTTCAATGGACCCATTCAAGAAGGCAGTTTTCACATCCATTTGATGGATCTTCCAGCCTTTAGCTGCAGCAATAGCTATTACTGCTCTCACAGAGGTGTACCGGGCAACAGGTGCAAAAGTTTCTTCGTAATCAATACCTTCCTTTTGAGAGAAACCTCTAGCAACAAAGCGTGCCTTGTGTTTCTCGATACTGCCATCAGCAGCATGTTTGATTTTGAAGAGCCATTTGGAAGAGACAATAGATTTGTCTTTAGGTCTAGGTACTATATCCCATACATCATTTTTCAAAATAGATTGATACTCTTCTGTCATAGCATCTTTCCATACTTGATGCTTCAAAGCTTCCATAACGCTAGATGGTTCTGAACTAATGATCTCATTCATTAAGGCAACATAGCTTGAGAATCTTTTGGGTCTCTTACTTTCTCTAAAAGTTCCTTTGGGTGCTGTATAATTCTCAGCTTCCTTAATCATCTTTCTAGCCCAAAGTGGTCTCCTCTTGTTGTTGTCATTCACTTCTGGGACAGATTGGTTTTCATTTAGGATTTCTTCAGAATACTCCCTCTGAATCTCAGGAGCAAGATCCTCCTCTATAACTTTAGTAGAATCTTGAATTTCTATGTCATTAGAACTCTTTGCTCTTTTGAAAGCAATGTCTTCCTCAAAGATGACATCTCTACTTAGTTCAATTTGATTCTGACCTGATATGTAAATTCTGTAAGCTTTTGAGGTTTCACTATAGCCCATGAATATCCCTTTCTTTCCATTAGGTTCTAATTTAGATCTCTTTTCTTTAGGTACATGAATGTAGACAGGGCAACCGAAGATCCTTAAGTGACTTATGTCAGGTTTTATACCAGTAAATGCTTCTTCAGGAGTTTTGTTAACTAGATGAGAATGAGGACATCTATTTTGAATGTAGACAGCTGTCCTAGAGGCTTCTGCCCAAAATGAAGTTTCTATGTTTTGATCGAACAACATTGCTCTAGCAGCTTCTACAATAGTTCTATTCTTCCTCTCAGCAACACCATTTTGTTGAGGATTGAAGACTACAGTAAACTCCCTCTTAATCCCAGCATTTACACAAAATTCCTTAAAGATTTCTGAGGTGTATTCCTTCCCATTATCTGTTCTTAGAGTTTTGATTTTCTTCCCCGAAAAGTTTTCTGTAAGAGCTTTGAATTCCTTAAATCTTTTAAGGACTTCTATTGACTCTTTACATTTAAGAAAGTATATCCAGGTCTTTCTAGAGAAGTCATCTACAAATATTACATAATATAAAAAACCTGCCAAGGAGGGTACAGACATAGGTCCACATAAGTCAGAATGAACCAGTTCTAATATGTTTTTGGTTTTACTCAAACTGTTATGGAAGGCCCCCTTTGTATTCTTCCCTAGGGCACACCCTTTGCATGCTCCTTCATGAAAATGATTTAGTTTGGGTAAACCTGTTACTAATTTTTCCACAGAAGGTAGGGCACGAAAATGAATATGTCCTAGTCTTCGATGCCAAATTTCATTTGAATCAGAAGTCTCATGAATAAGGGCTTGATTAATGTCAGTGCACAGTTTGTAGAGATATCCTTGTCTTATCCCTATAGTTTGAGCTTTCTTTATGGTGGAGTTCTTAGGCCACGCTAGGACTTTTCCATCCATAAAGGTGACCCTATATCCGTTGTCTTCAAGAGAAGAAATGGATATGAGGTTCCTCTTTATTCCTGGTACAAATAATACTCCAGTGAGTTGAAGAGAGAGGCCAGACTTCAGATTTATGGTGCAAGTTCCAACCCCCTTAACTGGATGTGCAGAATCATCCCCAATAGTTACTTCTTCTTCAGTTTCTTCCAGCATAGTATCTAGGTGTTCTCTGAATCCTGTGATGTGCCTTGAAGAACCACTATCAATTACCCAATTATTGACAATGTTTGATACTTGACTTGATAATGCTGAGTAGAAAACAAATTTCTCAGAATCATGTTCTGTATTTGACTTTTCAACTTTAGCAAAGGATGCCTGTTGTTTTGTTCTATCAGGGCACTTGATTGCATAGTGTCCATACTGATCACATCTGAAACATTGTATTTGGGATATGTCTTTCCTTTTCTTGGATGATCCCTTTCCATACGAGTTCTTCTTTCTCTTGAAGTCTTTCTTCTTACCTTTCTTATGAGAAGTTGTGTTTAGTACATGAATATCCTCATCTATAGGTTTCTGAAGTTTTCCTTTTGACATTAGTCTTGTTTCTTCCTGCAAGCAATCTGTTCTCAGCCTATCAAATTTAGGGAGTTTAGATCTGGCACTTATCCCTTGGACAAATGACTCCCATGAGTTTGGTAGACCATCTAGAGCTATTAGAGTTAACTCCTTACTATCAATTTGATGACCAATTGTTGACAGTTGATTTCTTAGTTCAGTGATTCTCATGAAATATGAATTAACAATTCTCCCTTGTTTATTTGAATATGATTAATTTGCCTCTTTAGAGCAAGGGTCCTACTGGTGTTGTTTATTTCAAAGGTGCTTTCAAGAGATTTAAACATTAGGTATGCAGTCTCATGTTTAGACAGAATAGGTACTATATGGTCCCTAACTGCATCTACTATAATTTTCATGGTTTTCTCATTGTTCTCAGTCCATTGAGATTTCTCCAGATCATTCTTAGGCTCTATCTGGTTTTCTTTCACAAATGAGTCTAACTTATGTTCTTTTAAGATCATCATGATTCGGAATTTCCATGATGTAAAGTTGTTTGCACCTTCAAGACGGTCCTCGAATCTGATTACACTAGACATTATGAAGAGAGGAATGTGATTTCAAGAGAGAATGCGATTTGAATAATCTGATATGAATTTAATCGGATCTTCCTAACGTGGCTCTGATACCATGTTAAATAAGATTAAACGTTTTCAGATTATATCCCGAAAATTTGCAGTCACACGTCTGAGTCTTCTTCGAAGTAAGTGGTCTCCCTGGAGCAGAGTATCTATCGATTTCAATACTTGCAAGACAGGGAAAAGAAGTCCCTTAAAAGAGATGATGATGCGATTCAAGAAGAGACACGTCCTTTGAGAGGACATGTCTCCACAAAGTGAAGACGCGTCCACTCAAGGGACGTGACCCTTGTGTGCGGGTTGCATAACTAATCTGAGTTATTCAAATTAACTCAAACTAAAGTTAACACAACAATCATCTATAAATGAAATCCGATTTAACCAAATTCGAATTTTATCATCTACAGAAATTCGAAAGATTTAACCTTGAAGGATTATAAGACAGTTTAGGTTAAATATAAATGATGATGATGCATTACTGCAATCATCATTTATATCTGACCGACGCTATCTAAAATCAACATGAAGGAATTTCAATGCTCCAATAATATACAAATTTTGTAGATCTTTGTGCTACATTGTAAGATTCCAAGACAAATATTTATCATGTTATACATGTGTCTCATGATCCTACCTTAATATAAATGCATCTCAAGAATTATAAGAATAATTTTAAGAATAAGTATAGTAAGGATTAACTACAAGAATGTGAATAATCTTGTGCATTCTTTATCTTTTCTCGAATGTTCCCTTGCTTTTTGCTATTTTATTTAAACCTAAATGTAATTGCTCATTTACAAAGCTAACCAATTCATATTTATCCATGATGTAAAAATTCATATTAGATTTAATCTTCTTACATTACCTCTTACTCATCAACTTGATACTTCTCTTCCTCTCCCTTAGGGCTATGATATTGTTAGGAAAAATGTGTCTTAACCTTGCAATTACAAAAGGTTACTATTTATAGTAAGTTTACATTTGAACATGGATGGATCCAAT
Organism: Sequoia sempervirens; assembly: GCA_007258455.2. Classification (NCBI taxonomy): domain Eukaryota; kingdom Viridiplantae; phylum Streptophyta; class Pinopsida; order Cupressales; family Cupressaceae; genus Sequoia; species Sequoia sempervirens. The sequence continues at coordinate 58,538 of VDFB02057461.1, forward strand.
TTTTTTCCACAACTACAAAATTTCCAAATATATATGTCAATAATTTTTTGATCCAAGATCATATTTTTGTTTCAAGATATTAAAGTTTTCTTTTTTAAAAGTTTCAAAGTCAAATTTGAGGCACTTAAAGGTTGTTTTTGGGCCTGAAAGTGGTCGTCACTAACAAAACAAGCTATATCTTGATATAAAACTTCATGAAATTTTCAACGGTTTAAACAATTCATCAATCATACTCCCATATCAAAAAATATGGCCTCTAAAAGTTGGGTCTTGAATTGGGAAATGTGAAAACATGTTGGACACAAAAAAGAGTTGTAAGGGGGAGTTACATATGTTGGTGTGTGTTTTGACACATCATAGGGAACTTTGATTGGAGACAAGTTGGGTGCAACTTTTAGGATGGTTTTAGCTCATGGTTTTGTAAATATTATTTGACAATTTCATGTATTGTATCTCTTATATATTAGGTGCTTGAGATGAATGTTGAGTGTGAGAGTATTATAGATGTTGAGTTGCCTCTAGATCTCTAGTTGATGATACTCCTATGAAAACTTGCTCGGGTAAAGTACAAAGTTGTGTCACACTTTTATAAAAGGAAACAATCAACATTGATCCAACTTTTAAACTTAAATCACTAAAAAGTGACATATATGTTTAGAATTTTGAAATGATGTAAAATAATAAAATGTGTATTTTTTAGTATATTTTATATTTTTATTTTTTTGAAAAAATAAAACAATTATTTGAATATAGTAATTTATAAATTGACACTATAATTTAGTTGCTAATAAAATGCTGAAAAATGATGTTACATGAGATGTCGATCTTTATATAGTAAATTTTATTTTTTCCTTCAATTTTTATGTGCGTATTTATAACTTGAAACTTTAGTGCATGGATATGCTTTTTTCCAATTTTGATAAATATATGTTTTCTATATAAATATTAAAATTTTAAAATGTGTGTATTAAAACATAGTCGTTTCCATTCAACATCAACTTTTATATTAACTATTTATCTAAAATAGAAAAAAATTATACCATCTTGATATAGATTTTTTTATCTAAGTATTCATAGAAGACTTAAAGAAAAAGACAAGAAGAGCAAAAAGCGAGATAAATCCAAGTCCAAGGGGAGATCCAAATCTCCTAGAAACTCCAAAGCTATTTTTTGGAATTATGGTAAGCCTAAACACTTTCGTAAGGAATGCAAAGAAGAAAGGAAGAAGAAAAAGAAGAAACTTGAATTTGATACTAAGTCTAAGAAAGAATATGGTGATGCATTCATTGCAGATTTTCCCACTCATGCATGGAATGATGCATGGTTAATTGACTCAAGTTCATGTTTCTATATGACCTATAGTAGAGATTGGTTTTCTAAATATGAAGAATTTGATGGAGGTAAGGTGTACTTTGGTGATGATTCTTATTTAAATATTATTGGCCATTGTAAAGTTGGAATCAAATTTCTCAATGGTAGAATAAAAATGATTAATGGTGTGTTGCATATCTCGAGATTAGGATACAATTTATTATTTGTGAGAAAACTAATAGATGTGGGTGTGCTAGTAGTTTTGTGATGCATGATACGAGATAGTTAGAAATGCTCTAACAATCACTAGAGGTGTAAGATTTTGCACATTGTATAAGCTTGAAACATGAACTATTGAGTGCAATAGTACTCATGTGAAAAACAAGTATGTGGCTACTTCATTAGAAAATATGAGGGTTTCATCTTCAGTGGATGGTCATGGCTTATGGGTACCCAAGAGTGTTGTTTCTTCTAAATCAAAATTACTTGCAGACAAGACTATGTTATATAGCACTAGAGATATGGACATATTGGAGAAAATGGTTTAAGGACCTTGAAAAATAATTTTCTTTTGAAGGGTTGATTGATTGTAATTTATGTGAACATTGTATTTATGGTAAACAAAATTACATTCATTTTTACTTGAGTTCTCACAAATATTATGGTGTATTAGATCTAATTCATTATGATGTGTTTGGTCCTATAGACATTCTTTCTATTGGAAAATCTATATATATTATGTTTCATTTATTGATGATTATAGAAGTATATGGGTATATTTTTTAAAGAGTAAATATTAAGTTTATAGTATATTTAAGGAATTTATAGTAATTCTTGAGCTGTAGATTGGAAAAAAAATAAAATGCTTGAGGATTGACAATGACAATGAATTTCACTCTAATTATTTTGATAGATTTTGTAAATGTAACACAGGAAAACAAGCAAGATCAAGCAATACAATGCATAAACTCAAACTAAACCTACACTAACAACAAAGAACAATGGAATATAAAAAAATCATAAATAATAGAAAGATCTCACCAAACATCTATGTAATTCCATGAATAACCTCGATTGCACTTCTCCATTTTTACGTTGTATGAGAATTGCCCTCAAATTTCTCTTAAGTGTGCAAGTATAGCCTCATGATAGTGTTATTAGTAAACATTAAAGATTCTAAAGTAGATTGCTTTCAAAACTCTTAAGATTTCGGGAGGAGTAATAATGATGAAGGTAAAGCCAATTTATAGAAAATATGATTTTCGAATGACATGCTCAGATTAAAAGATAAATTTATGATTAAGATTGAAAGATATGACATGCATTCAAATTAGGGTTGAATTAGTGCGAGTTAAAAAGCATAAAAGGTGGAGATTAAATTAAATAATAATTTAATCTTTAGTTAAAACTATTCAAAACTTAGAAGAATAAAGTTTGCATGTAAAGATAAAGATTGTCAAAGATAGATGATGAGAGTAAATTAATTAAATAATTAAAGTTATTTAATTAATAAAAGTTTGCACGTAGAAGATAAGAATAAATCTAGATAACTAAATGATTAACACAAAAAGTCTATTCGTTAAAAACAATTAGATAAATCTAGACATAAGTGATAAATGACTAATTAGATAACAAAGAGATTATCTAATTATAGAGGAATATGCTAAGGATAAATGATTTTATGAAATAAATAATAATTTAATTCAGCATTCAAGATTTAAGATTAAATTAAATAAATAAAGATTTATTTAATTAAAGATAGAAAAGGCTCAAGAATAATTAAATAATTAAAGTGATTATTTAATTATAGTCGAAAGAGTGATAGGAATAAATTAAATTTAATAGTTTATTTAATTTTAGAAAGAAGATAAACTTAATTAGCGACATGAATTAAATTAATTAATGAAGGACTAAAGGTAAAAAATGAATTAATTAAATAATTAAAGTTATTTAATTAATAGAGGACAAATGAATTTAGAAAATAATTAAACAATTAACATTATTTAATTTTGAAAATGAAGATTAGAATTATGATGAAAATTAGAGTCGCAGGCCTAGGCCAATTTTTAGTGTCTTTTTTGCCCCTCTGATATAATGCAATTTATCGCATTATGTCAAAGAAAAAGATATGCCCCGGTGAAAGTAGGATGAGGATGGATGACAAGGAAGTAGTGGTATGCCCCCTTGAGAGGACAGGTAGGTTCAAAGAACGAGAGTGTGCTCTTGAAATGGATGAGAGAACTAGAAGATGAAGGAAAAAAAGGATAGAGGAACATAGACAAGGGTGGTGAAGATGCATAAAAGAAGAAATGTTAGAGCAGAAAAAATGAATAATAGCATAGAAGACCTGGATATTAGTACTAGAAATCTTCAATGTTTTTCTGAAACATAATAGCCCTTGCATTAATCATCATTGGGCGTTAAATGATACAAATGGATAACAAACACCATGATATGAGATAGACCAAAGTGTACAAGGTCATCCACCTACTAAAAATAGAGTCATAGACAAGGATTGTCCTAACTCATACTAAGGGAAAAGTTACCCCAGTATTTTTGTCAAGAAAAACCGTAGACAACAATCAAATAAAAGATGAGTCATGAGACATCATTGGTCCTCTAAATCCTTCATGGGACATCCTCGAGGAAGCTAGTAACCTTACTCAAAGACAAAGCCAAAAGATAATCGACAAACAACAGTAAAAGAAAAAGAGTCCTGAGACATCCTTGCTTCTCTAAATCCTTCATGGGACATCCTTGAGAAAGCTAGTAACCAAACTCAAAGAGAAAGTCAAATGAAAAAGATAAGACAAAACAGCCCATAATGTCAACAACCAATAAAAATATTTGCCAAAATTTGATCATATTTGTTATTTAATTGATGTTTGATAAAGCCTGGTTTCAAGAATGACACATACCGTATAAGACGTTGAGTCTAGTTTCGATTGTGTGACTATCTATATAAGGCAATGATAAAGCCTGGTTTCAGAAAGACACATACCATATAATACGTTGAGTGTAGTTTCGATTTTGTGACCACCTGTGTAAGGCATTGATGATTGTTTGATAGTGTCTGTTTTCAGGAAGGACTCATCCTGTATAAGACATAGGTTGATTGTTTTGATGATTGATTTGGAAATTTGTTTGATTTGACTTGATGACATTATTGAATTTTTTGTCTTGTTGATACATGACTTGTCTTGATTTTTTGAAAATGGTTTGCATTTTTTAAGAATGTTCGACTTATTTTGACTAACATGATGAACCCTAAAGGACTGACCTAGTGCGGCCTTGAGGCCTCATCGATTGATGGCCTTGCCTATGTTATACACACAAAGACTTCATAGTTTGACTAGAATTCGACCGACAAGATTGATTGAAAAAGATTTGATATACTTGAAGATATTCGACATGTGTGATAGTGACTGTGACGAACCCTAATGGACTGACCTAGTGCAACATCGAGGGCTTATTGATTGATGACCTTGCCTACGTTATACATGTAGAGACCTCGTAGTTTGACATGACCAATGACTTTGTTTTATAGACTAAGGATTGAGTCATGATTTTATATAGAAAACATCAAAAAATGGCCTTATCTACATCCATTCGTAGAGGCAACGTAGTTCAACAATAGCAAAGATTGATTGGTGAGACTGACTCTGACTCTATTTTTTGGATTTTTTTGAAAGTTTTCTAGATGTTTTTGGGTTATTTGACATGTTTTGATTTTTTTTTTTGTCTTTTTGAGGTTTTATGATGTTTTTTGTATTTTTTCAGGACATTTTGTGATGTTTTGATGTTTTATGAGGATCGTGACAAATGCATGTGAATGATGCCTATAAGCAAATGAGCAAGCATGCGCAAGAATCCAAGGACAACCATAATTTTTCCCCTAGTCAAGTTAAAAATCAATTGATAGGTGATGATGATGACGATACTGTTTGATGTGGGAAGGAAAAATCCTGAAACAACGTGAGGATGAAAATAATGTGACTAAAGGATCAAGGTTTGCAATAAGGCTAGAAGCAAAGCCAATAATTTTTTTGAATGATGCGCTAGGATTCATAGCAAGATTGTATGGATTGGGCTTGTTTTCCGTTGTATGATAATTTCCCTTAGATTTCTCTTAAGTGTGCAAGTATAGCCTCACGATAGTGTTATTAGTAAAACATCAAAGATTCTAAAGTTTATTGCTTCCGAAAATCATAAGATTTCGGGAGGAGTAATAATGATGAAGGTAAAGCCAATTTATAGAAAATATGATTTTTGAATGACAAGCTCAAATTAAAAGATAAATCGATGATTAAGATTGAAAGATATGACATGCATTCAAATTCTAGGGTTGAATTAGTACGAGTTAAAAAGCATAAAAGGTGGAGATTAAATTAAATAATAATTTAATCTTTAGTTAAAACTATTTGAAACTCAGAAGAATAAAGTTTGCATGTAAAGATAAAGATTGTCGAAGATAGACGATGAGAATAAATTAATTAAATAATTAAAGTTATTTAATTAATAAAAGTTTGCACATAGAAGATAAGAATAAATCTAGATAACTGAATGATTAACCTAGAAAGTCTTCGTTAAAAACAATAAGATATTAAATCAACAGATAACTGACTGATCAAATTAGATCTAGACATAAGTGATAAATGACTAATTAGATAACAAAGAGATTATCTAATTGTAGAGGAATATGCTAAGGATAAATGATTTTATGAAATAAATAATATTTTAATTCAACATTCAAGATTTAAGATTAAATTAAATAAATAAAGATTTATTTAATTAAAGATGGAAAAGGCTCAAGAATAATTAAATAATTAAAGTGATTATTTAATTATAGTCGAAAGAGTGATATGAATAAATTAAATAATAGTTTATTTAATTTTAGAAAGAAGATAAACTTAATTAGCGATGTAATTAAATAAATAATATTTATTTAATTAATCAAGAAGGGATAAAGGTAAAAAATGAATTAATTAAATAATTAAAGTTATTTAATTACTAGAGGACAAATGAGTTTAGAAAATAACTAAACAATTAGCATTATTTAATTATGAAAATGAAGATTAGAATTATGATGAAAATTAGAGTTGCAGGCCTAGGCCAATTTTTAGTGTCTACAGTAAATATTGTGGTATTCATAGATAAAAGAAAAATTCGTATTCTCACAGCATAACAGAATTGCAAAAAGAATGAAAATGGTACTAATGGAGGAGGCTAGGAGTATGCTTAGTGGTGTTGGTATAGAAAAAATATTTTGGGTTGAAGCTATTGCAAATGCTTGCTACTTGATTAATAGATCTCCTACATCAAATCTTGTTGATAAAACACCTATAGAGGTGTGGTTGGGTCACAATCTTTCATTGAGATATCTTATAGTTTTTGGTTTCAATGCATATGCACATGTAGCAAAGGAGAAGCAAAAATAGTTGTAGAATGAAGATGCAAAATGTATCTTCATCGGGTACAATTATAGTGTGAAAGGATACAAGCTTTGGGATCATGTTGCACACAAGGTAATATATAGTAGAAGTGTGATTTTTAAATAAACTAAGCCTTCTTTTGTCATATTGTAGCTAGAGCAAAATAAACATAAATATGTGATTCAAATTCATTCTATACGTAAAAATGTTGAATTGAGGTCCCTAGATAGACAAGAAGTTGAGGAGAGATCATCTAGATTTGAATCTTTAGAAGAGGAGGAAGGACATCCAAATAAACTTTCTCAAAGGTCTAAAAGGCATAGAAAACCATCTGAAAGGTATTCACTTGATGACCAAAGATGTATTTTTTCTTTGAATACTAACATGATGAACCTAGATATATAGAAGAGGAATTAGGTATAAATGATGCAAAATATTTGAATATTACTATGGATGATGTAACACCAACTTTGAAAAAGAATGACACATAAGATCTAGTACTATTTCTTGAAGGATGAAAACCCATTGGTTGAAAATGGGTGTTTAAGAAAAGATTGGTTTAGATGGAGGTATTGAGAAGTACAAAGCACAATTGGTCGCAAAGGTTACTCTTAGGTTGAGGGTGTTGATTACAGTGAGATATTTTCTTTTGTGTAAAAATGACATCCATTAGATTATTTATTTCTATTGTTGTTTCTTCTAGATCTATATTTTGAGAAGATGGATGTAAAGATAAATTTCTTTCATGGTAATTTGGAGTCCAGGATATTTATATGACATAGGTAGAGCACTATGTGGTGAAAGGTAAAAGTAATTTGGTTTGTAAATTGAAGAAATATTTATATGGCTGAGCAAACAGTTCTAGTATGTGGTACCAAAATTTTTATACATATGTGTTGAGTTTGGGATTTGAGTGTTCTAAATGAAATCACTGTGTTTACTATAAAGTTGATGGCGATCATTTCATATTTATTATGTTATATGTTGAGTATAATTTATTTATTGGTAAAGGGAAGTGAATGATTTTAGATCTAAAGTATCAACTTGCAACTAAATTTAAAATGAGATATCTTGGTGTAGCTAAACAAATTCTTGGGATGAAAACAAGAAGAGATAGAGTGAATATAAAAATATAGCTTGGCTAGAGTAAGTATGTTGATTCAATTAACAAAGGTTTAATAGGAAAGATTACAAACCATTGTGTGTTCCTTTTACAATTGGAATGAAGTTATCTACTTCACATTTTCCAACATCCCCATCAGAGATGAAATAAATGAGAAGAGTGTCTTACCAAAGTGTAATTAGAAGTTTGATGTATTCTATGATTTGCAATAGAACAAATATTGCCTTTAAGAAATGGGAGTTCTTTCTAGATATATGTCTAATCCTAGTAGAATTCATTAGGATGCAGTTAAAAGAGTCTAGATATTTGCAAGGTACATCAAATTATTCCTTATGTTATCATGGTGATTTGATAGGAGATGAATATTCCCTTGATATTCATGGATATGTGGATTTAGATTGGGTAGATGATGTTGATAGTAGATGATCCACTAGTGCTTACATGTCTACTTTAATTGGTGGTAGAATTAGTTGGATAAGTAAGTGACAAGTTGTGGTTTCTTTGTCTACTACTAAATGAGTATATGTAAATTACTCATGCTTGTAAAGAAGCCATTTGTCTTGAGATACTATGTTCATATATTGAAATAAAAGAAGGTGTAGTGATAGTTTATTATGATAGTCAAAGTGAGATTTTCCTAGATAAGAACTCAACATTTAATGCCTAGACCAAGCACATTGATGTACAATATCATTTTGTAAAAGATATGGTTAAGGATGTTAGGGTGAGGCTTTGATGAATGTTGTTTATATTCTTTAACTAAGCCTATGAGCATAGAGAAGTTTATATTGTGTTCAAGGTCTATGGGTCTCTTGGACCCTAGAAATTAAATCATGATGTTGATACTTCCTTTTCTCTTGATAAGTGTTCGATAATTGAGAGAATGCTAGGAAAAAAGTGTCTCAAATTTGTAATTATAAAAGGTAACATTTGAGCATAAATAGCTTCAAATTTTTTCCAAAGCTACAAAATGGCCAAATAAACATGTTGGTAAATTTTTGACCCAAGGCCACGTCTATATATTTCAAGATATTAAAGTTTTTATTTTCAAAAGTTTAAAAATTAATGTTGAGGCACTTAGAGGATATTTTATGTCTAAAAGTGGTCACAACTATAAAATTAGGTTATATCTTAGTAGAGCACTTCATGAGATTTCTAGTGGTTCAAATGGTTCATCAATCAGACCCCTAGATCAAAGTTATGGCCTTTGAAAGTTGGGTCTCTCGAATTGAGAAATGTGAAAACATGTTGGACACATAAAAGAGTTGTAAGGGGGAGTTACACATGTTGGTGTGTGTTTGGATACATCATAGGGAATATTTGATTGGAGATAAGTTGGGCACTACTTTTTGGGTGGTTTTATCTCATGGTTTTATACATACTATTTGATGGTTTCATGTAAATTGTATCTCCTATATATTAGGTGCTTGAGATGGAGGTTGAGTGTGAGATTATTATAGATGTTGAGTTTCCTCTGGATCTCTAGTTGGTGATACTCTTGAGAGAGCTTGCTTTGCAAGTATAAAGTAATCTTGTTGATTTATGAATAAAAAATTGGGCAGATTTTGGAGTGTGGGGTTGTTCTGTCGAAAGGGTTGTCCCCATGTAAATCACGTAAATTTAGTTTCTATAACTATTGTAAAGATCTATTTTTTTCATAAACCTCATCTCAAGACTAGTGTAGTAACTTGTTTTTATACCTTAGCTTCTTTGCAATTTCCACTTTACCATTTGTTTGAGGGTGATTTGGTGATGAGTTTTTATGGCTCAATTGGAAATGATTAGTGAAGGTTAAAATAAATTTTGACATGAATTTAGGGCCTCAATTTTTAATAATAGATCTTGGTGCTCCAAATTTCAGAATTATTCTATTATAAGGAAAATTTGTAATTTTCTCTTCCTTGGATACCTTGAATGCTTGTACCTCTACCTATTTTGCAAGATAATTGGCATAGATAAATATGTATTATCTTCCCTAAGATGGTGGATCAATGGGCCCTATGAAATTCAATCTCCATTTATCAAATAGTTTGAGGACTATTTGAGGCTAAAGAGGCATCTTGCTAGATGTTGTTGGTCTTCCCATTCTTTGGGATTCCTTACAATGCTAGACATATCTCTTAAATCCTTGTGCATAGAGGGTCAATAATACCTGATGCTTAAGGTTTTATGGGAATTAATTTTTGATGAATAATGTTCTCTTGAAGGATCATTATGATAGGATTGAAAGATACTACAGGTTTATCAGTTCTTACATACCTACACAAAACCAAATCAAGTCCAAACTTAAATAATAAAATATTAACCCATTAGAAAATTTATGATTTCCCTTGATAGCCTCCTCTATTTTATAGAAAAAATATGGTGAAAATGATCTCATAGCCAAATAATTTTCTATATCCATGAACCAAGGCACATTTATGGATATGACAATTAATTGGTTGTCTGGGAATTCATCTTTGACTAGTTCATATTTATCTTTGTGATGTATCCTAGATAAAAATCAGCCACTACATTAAATTTTCCAGGTTTACCTATGATGATTATATTGAATTCTTGGAGAAGTAATAGCCATCTAATTACTACCCACTCATTATAGTTTATTTATTAAATATTTAATGGCTAAGTGATATATTTACACGGTAACCTTATAACTTATAATATAATAGAAAAAAATGTTGATATTGTGCATGATATCTAGAAATTCTTTTTCCATAGTGGTGTAGATCCTTTATGTAGGAGTTAAATTTTTTCTACTAAAGTAAATGACATATTTTACTCCATTTTCATCTCCTTGTCCTAGAACAACACTAATGACATCATTTGAAGCATTTGCATGAATATAAAATGGTAAATTCCACTTTGGTTCACATAATACTTGTCAAATTTTCTTTGATAATTTTGAATGTGGTTTGAAATTCTAAAGTCCAAGAAAAATAAATATCTTTCTAGAGCAAGAAAAAAATGGGGCCTACAATTTTTCTAAAATTCTCAATGAACCTTTGGTAATAACCAATACGTCTAAGAATGCTTCACACATTAGTCTGAGTTATTAGGGCTTCTAACTTTTATATTACTTCACTATTTTTAGAATCAACTTTAATGCTCTCAATAGAGATATGATGTCCCAAAAAAATCCCCTTTTCAACCATAATGAGACATTATTCATGACTAAGGGATAATTGGTGTTCACATTATTTGAGGAATTTATCTAAAATTTTAAGTTCCTCTTTGTAGGTATTACCATGAAATATAAAATTATCCATGTAGAATTCTTCATAATCATTCACAATTTAAACAAAGATGGATAAAATTTCTCTTTGAAAAGTGGTTGGAGCATTACATAACATGTAGGGAAGGACTCAATATATGAAGGCATCTAATGGGTAGGTGAAGGCTATTTTATACCAATTTTTTGGAGTCACTTTTGATTGTAGCCACCAAACCCATCAAAAAATGAGAAGTTGTACCAACTAGGTTATCAAGGAATTGGTCAATGAATGGTAAAGGGAAACAATCTCTATAAGTTACCTTGTTGAGCTCCCTATAATCCACATATAATTTCCATTTCCCACCTTTATTTGGTACAACCAATAGAGGTGAAACCCATTTTCTATCATATATTGGATATATGAATCCTACTTGTAGAAGTTTTTAAATTTCTATTTTAACTAGCTCTCAAATTGTATAGTTAAGCCTTGCAGCATCGTAAATTGTCACCCTTGAAAATTTTACACTATATTTAGCTCCCCCTCATGTGCCTGGACCTAATTGTGTGTTTGATTTTCCTGTTCCATAATAATCTTTGAAAAATAAGAGTTGAATTGGGAATTAATGGATTATTATTTATTTACTGATGCTTAAGGCCCGAAAATGGGTTTGTACTAGAGTGCCCAATTCCCCTATCCTACCTATTTTGGCCCCAATTCAAATATGTTAGTTTTGGAGTTTTAACATTTTAAAATCCAAAGTCTTTTGTCAACTATCAGTAATTAATTATCAAGAAATTAGAGAATTGCATATAAATACAAGTCTTTTTCACCATTTGAAATCCTAATAAGAATTATAAATTTTGAGATGAAATCCTAGCATTTTGAATTGGGAAATTGAGCAGTTAAGAGAAAAATTAGAAAAATTATAGTAGCATTATTTCAATCAAGTATCATGTTAGCAAATGATCATATTTTCATGTGAGTTTGTTTATGTTTCATTTCTATTTGTTTTGTGAGTACTAACACTTGCAGGTCTTCAAATCGAGCATCCAATTCTCCTTGAAGGTGATGAGTACAATGACTTCAATCCATCAAGGAATGCAAGTTTGAGTGGTAAGTTGCAACAATTGTCACTTTATCACTTGTTTATCATTTAGCTTCTACCCAACCAAGGGTAATCTCTCTTTTACATCATCATAGCCATTGTGAAGGTAGAAATACCAAAAGGGGTTTTAATTAGGAAATATTAAAGGGAACACAATCTATTGAGAAGGGGCTTAGTCGGTAGATCTAATCTATTTAAAATTCTTAACTCTGACATAGTTATCAGAATATATTATTCTTCACAACAAACCAAACATAAGAAATCAAAACATAAAAGCATAAAGCACACAAGTGAACACCAAATATATGTGGAAGCCCAAGATGGGAAAAACCATAGTGAGAATAGATTCTTGGATATATTGTCTAATCTAGCCTCACAATGTGGAGATATACAGGTGAATTTACACATTGAAGTAGGCACCAACCTGCTGGAGACACTAGTCCCCTATTGTGTTTGTAGATACCAACCTACTAGAGATACCAATCCTCAATTGAATTAATACAATAGGTAGAACACTAATCATAACAAATTAAAAGTATACAGCTTTATGAATCTTTAAAGTAACACAACACATGCCAGAGTCATATCTGATAATCTTCCTCATTGCATATGATCTTTTGATACTAGTACACACACTAAAATGCAACTATTCCTTTTATATTCACCACCTTCTCTTCAATTTGCACCAACAAACAAATCTTCTTCACACAAGTGTAATTCTAATTCATATAGACACACACACACACACACACTCATACAACGCATCTAAACATTTGAAATATATACACATGACATTACATTAACACTCTTTTATGTCAGCCAGGGATCCAAAAATAGCTAGGACAATATAAGTTGGACCTAAATTCAAATTACATGAAACATGTAATAGGTTGGTCCAAAAATAGATTTTGTTATGACGAAAAGAACATAATACTGTGCGCTACCACAAGAACCTTAAGTAGGTCCTATCTTAACAACCCACATAGGATTTTAATTTTGCACGCTACTAGCCATTACCACACATTCCTTGAACACCAATTGGTTGAAAAAAAAACACAAAGAGACTTCTATCATTACAAGATTTTTGCATGCTTAACATATCCTCTAGAAACTCTGGAATATGATAGAAATAGTGTAGGCATACTCTCCTTTGAAATTACAGAGCAAAACTACATTTTTGAAATAAATGCTGACCATAATTGTATTGCTAGAGAAATATATGCCCTAAGAACTAAACTGGAACATTTTGGTACAAACTTCTAGACCACCATTTCCATAGAGAATAGATGCAAGCATGATATTGCAAGCATACATAAGTCATAAAAACACTCCTTAGAACTAATAATATATATATTTTTATTTTTCATACTGACAGTAAAATTACCAACACAGATCATACAAAGCTTTTGACATCAATGAAATTACTAACAACCTTTGACATCAATGACAACTTGTGTTGAACAATCTCCCCCTTTGTCATTGACAAAAAATAAAAAAATACTGGGCCACCAAACCAATTGACTACACATGAAGATATTTCTCCCCCTTGGAAGATATAGCATTTTGAGTTCCACTTCTCCCCATTTGACATCGATGATAAAGTTCAATAATAATTCTCCCCCTTTGTATCTAATTCCTCCTTTCTATATTTTTGGAACTATGTACAATCTAGAAATTTGTTTCTCGGTTAGACTTCCCCTTAGTCCATGCTACACAACTTCTTAAAAAATACTCCACAAGAAAACCCACACTTCTTACGGTCGGGAGACCAAGCTCCCCCTCAACCTATGCTTCCTCTTGCTTCAAGAGGAAGGATCAATAAATCCCAACTTCTACCAGAGAAACTCAAATGTATCCTTAGGAAGTGGTTTTGTGAATATATCTACTACTTGATCCTTTTTCTCAATGTACTACAACTTCACCTCCATTTTAACAATCTTCTCCCTTAGAAAATGATACTTAATTACAATGTGTTTTGTTCTTGAATGCATTACTGGATTCTTTGAGATATTTATAGCACCAATGTTATCACAAAGAATAGAGATGGGTTCATCAAACTCAATTTTCATCTCCTTCAAATTTTGCTTCATCCATAATACTTGAGTGCAACATGATACTACAACACTATATTTTTCTTTTGCTGTAGATAATGAAATTGAGTCTTGTTTCTTGCTCTACTAGGACACCAAACTATCACCAAGAAAGAATGCACCACCACTTGTGCTATTTTGGTCATCTATTCTTCTTTCCAAATCTACATTTGTGTATGTAGTCAGAGTGCAATTTTCACTCTTAGGATTCCATAGTCCAAAATACATAGTAGCCTTCAAATATCTGAATATTCTCTTTACTACTTTAATATGAGTTTCTTTAGGTGTTTCTTGAAATATAGCAACTACTCCAACCACTTGCATTATATTTGATCTAGATGTTACATACAAAAAAATACCTATCATGGCTCTGTACAAGGTTTGATCTATGAGTGAAGATTCATCATATTTACTCAACTTGCATCCTATAACCATAGGAGTTCCTACTAGTTTGTAGTCTTCCATTTTGAATTTTCTTAACATTTACTTTATGTATTTGTTATGTGATGAAGGGTACTCCCCTTACCTACAAAATATCACTATATACACATGGAAAGAGCAACTAGATACTAGAAGAGAACAAATATCACTAACTCATTTGACTGCAAAATCTGACAAAACTATCTAATGAAATACGTATAATTTGATGTATCGTCGGGTGCTTGTAAAATGTGATGTGTAATTTTTAAATTTTTGAAAGTTTATCCCCGACGTTGGTCGAAATTTCGACAAACCTGGGGTTCATCAAAATGTTGGCTATCATTTTCATCAAATTTTTGACAAACATGAAAAATAGAAAAAAATCAAATTCTGGCCGACCTAAAGAAAAGTGAGTTCGTGCTTGATTTATTGCGATAGTATTTTGCTCTACTTGAGACAGTTTGTGGAGAACTAAGGATGATTTTCTTGGGAAAAAATAGAAAAAAATCAAGAAGATATCGCCAGGTTGAAGGTAGTCATTGTCTTTTTGTAAAATTCAATTGTGAAGTCAGATTTGTAGTTCCAGGTTTGAAAATCATATTTTAAAGCAACATCTCATCAATTTCATTTTTAGAGGTTTAGGGTTTTGAGAATTTCATGTCTAGATTTTTTTGTGTGGAATCACCATAAGATCACAACCAAGGAATAGATTCTTATGACTATAATTATGTGATCCATAAATCTATTGGTCATGTGGCACAGTTGTGGTATAACAAATACATGATGCATTCATGTGTGACCCAAGTTTAATGTGGCTATGTTGTGATAGAAATGGATGCACTTATATAATGTAGTTAATTTAGGTTGTATAATGTAGGTGTCAATCATCATTGGGTGCATTCTGGTTGTCTCAAGTTTAACATGTTAGGATGTAATTATAGCATGATCGAAGAGTGATTACCTCTTGTTGCAATAACGAGCCTATAACTCTGGTTGATATGCAGAGTGGTTGTGTTATATCAATTATGTAGTGCGTTCAAGCATAACCCATGTTTAATGGGCTATTCTAGAGAGTGATCAAGATTTTATAAACCTTATGAATGTTACTTGACATATATTTGCATAATCTCAAATTCCTTCAGAGGCTTTTGAAGTATCAATGTATCATATATAGGGTTTAGAATGATTTCTTTTAATTAAAAAAATAACTAAATGATGTATTTCCCTGTAATTAGATAATGTGGAGATCTCCTAAATCTGCCCCAGCACACTATCCTCTTTGGCACTGTATTCTTTACTCTAGCTACTAGGGTTTTGCATGTGACATCTTTAATATCTTCATGACCATGGCTTTTAAATAGATCTTAGTCTTTGCTTTAATCTTTTTCATGGTAACCCTTGAGTTCCATAATCCACCTTCAATCTCTTCTAAGAATGGTGTCTTAAGCTAGACTGCATAGTATGCATATAAAGCAAGTCCTTCATACCCATTGTTCCAAACCACCACTCACGCCTTGCTTAAAATGTTGCCTCCATAAGCACAATAACATGTTTTAAAATCATGGTTGCTAGTGATTGACCATTAAGGTCACCACTTTCATCATGAAGATACAATGAGATTTTTGTCTTCAAACTCAAGGCATTATGCAAGATAACATTGTGAATTGTTTGTTGTGTACGATTTGATTTTCTTGCACATTTATTACTTTTCTAACTTCCTTTAAGACTGGGTATTGCACCCTCAGTTGCAATCTCAAACAACTCACTCACTATCACTTGAATATTCCTTTCATGAGTATCCTTCTATAAAATCAAACTATGCCCTATAGACTGCCTACTTACTACAGGGGACTCATTGTTTCATGATAATGTAGTTCTTAAGAGCCTTCAACCTTATTGACACTACTTCACAGTCCACCATGTATTTCACTATTCTCCTATCTTTGATGAGTCTCAAAACATTGCTCAAACATGCAATCCACTACCTCCATTATACATTAATGGCTAAGAAGAAACATTGAACCTATGATTATCACTGTTACTTCATTTGGACAGTGATTCCCTGATTGCATTTTTCTTGTCTAACACTACCAAAAGCATTTGAAAAACCCTTAAGGTCAGCAAGGGGGTAAGGAAACTCACTGTTAAAATCTCCACTTTACTATGCAAGGTTTGAGATTTATTATCTTGTCACTGCTCAGCCTCTTTTTGACTATCACATCTCAAGTGACTATCATTCTTCTTACCATAGATTGCATTTACAAATGTCACTAAGCTACATAGTGTGCTTGTTATTAGCTACAATCTTTGGATTGCAAGATTTTGTTATTACCTACAATGTCTCAATATTTTTAGTATTGCAACCTCACTAATCCATTATAGTTATTGTTTATGTTTCTATGGAGGCCTAGGGTTTGTACCCTAATCATGCTCTTACCAATGCTTATGTTGTTTTTTTATTAGGGCTCTCTCAATGTTGAGGGCCCTAGGGATAAGCTCATCATAAGAAGTGACACATTGCATCTTTAACTAAAAGGATAAATCTGTATTGACATTAGCAATGATGATTTTGACTTGTTGCTCCTTACGAATGGGTCACTTGCTCTTACTAGCTCGCTACCTTCACCATTGTAGGAGTTTGCGATCAAGTTCAATATTTTGATTTTAGGAGTCTTAATAGTTGGAAATCATAGTAAAATCAGAATTTAATAAGTTTTGGAATTAGCATTTTAAATTGTTTTTTGGGGTCATTAACTTCAAACTATCTTCTCTTTTGTAAGGGTGGTTGCATGCCAAATATTTCTGGTGTAAAATATCGACATTATTAGATTATGTTACCTGTCTATGAATAAAAATTATTGGAGTGTGAGTTTGATATTTTTTTAAGATCTAAATAGTCAAGCTTGGTAAAGAAAAATCATGTTAGATAATATTAGTCCAGAACAAAATGAAGAGACAATTGATAGATTGTGGGCTAGATTGAAAAGAAAGGGTGATGGGAAATGTTATTGTCCTTGCAATAATTGCAAGGGCTTAAAGACGAGATGAATTTTAATCACAACAGCTAAGAAACATTGTAGGCAGCATGGTCACGTTGAAGGGGGTCATGATTATTGTCCATTAGTAAGTTGTTCATTATATGTGTTTATATTGATTGAATTTCTAAATGTTTATATCGTTTTAACATTATATATATATATATATAATCACTTGATCATGATCATGGTTTATTTGTGTCTATCATTATTATTAAGGTGGGATGCCCTAGGGTAGACGATATGGATTATCACAGCCCAGAGAATGTGGTTTTGCAAGCAGACAAACATGGAGCTATGAATATTGAAGATGAAGTTAATGATCCTATGGAAGAAGATGATCATGTGCCAGAAAAAATAGTTGAAGATGATGGTACAAATACATTGATCCATGACACATTGAGTGGTAGAGCTGATCATGATGATCAAGATGACTTTAATGATGTTCATGATTTACTTGTACTTGAGAAGGTATACAAGCCCCTTTATGAAGGCTACCAAACAACTCTTCTCTCTGCTGTATTGTTGCTGTTGAACTTGAAGGTTATAAATGGTTTATCAAATATAGCAATCTCACGTATGTTAAGGTATGTCATATATGTCATATTTTTTCATCTATTTTAATTGTTGTTAGTTCATCACTAGTAAATAAAGGATGAAATATGTACCATTAATATTCTTTATATGAACAAATTATTTTTTGTTGTAGATTGATTGGTAAATTTTTGTTACCACCATCAAATATTTTACCTCGCTATATCGAGATTTATGTGCCATTATGAAAGATATCAGAATGGAGTATCAAGCAATAGATGCATGTCCCAATGATCATATTATATATCATAAACAATAGGAATTTGCAACAGAATGCTGAAAATGTCATATCAGTAGATATCGAACAGATCAACTAACAAAAAAGGTGCCTTGCAAGGTTCTTCATTATATTCCCATTATTCCACGTATGCAACGATTATTTAGGTGCAAAATCTTAGCACAATTTATGGATTACCATGCACAAAATAGAAGTGGAGATGACATTCTTCGAATGCCTACAAATGGTTATGTATTTAGGGACATGGAAGAAAAATGGACACACTTTAAAGAAGAACCTTGTAATCTCAGGCTTTCATTGGGAGTAGATGGTGTCAATCCATTTGGAGAGCTGAGATCTTTTTACTCAGTGTGGCTTGTTTTTGTTATCAACAATAACATTCCTCCATGGATGTCAATAAAGAGGGAGCACATAATGTTGTCAATGATTGTTCCAGGTATTTGTTTACATCAATTTTCTTTAGTGTAGTAGCATCTCATTTGTCTTATTTGTTGCATAATGACATATTTTTTTCATTCAATAGTCATGTACATTAATTTATATATATTGCAGTAAAATGGTTATAATAATTATGTAATGTTTATGTTCATTCAATTGGTAAGTACCAAGTTAAAGATATGAATGTATATATCGAGCCTCTTATCGACGAGTTACTAAAGTTATGGAATGGCGTCACTATGTATGCGCCTCTAGACCAATAGGACAAAGACAATTTCAATTCCATGCAATGCTTGTATGGACAATTCATGATGCCCCATGGCTAACACATTTTGTGGTATGTTATAACATTCGACTACACTTTAACAATATTTAATTTGATGAAGTAGATATCATGCATGTTTTTAAAATAATCTATTCATTATACATAATTATAAAAATTGACATATTTAATCCAATTATATATGATCTTGTAGGTCTTCAAACAAAGGGAAAATTTGCATGTCCAATTTGTGGTCCAAAGATGAAATCTCATCGCTCAACAAGTTTAGGAAAGCAGGTGTTTGATGAGTATAGGCACTTCCTCCATAGAAATCATAAGTATCAAACTACTGAAAAACATATTTTCAATGGGAAAGAGGAGACTACATCAAAACCATGAAGAATGACACCTCGCCTATGGAAGTTGAAATATAATAGAATTAATCGTCAAGGTTATACATCAGATCAAATTGTTTATCTATCATATATGATATGTTTTGAATTTATATTTTTAATTATATTGTGTTGTGTTTACTCATGTTGTAATTGAAAATAATTGTTGTTAATTTGTTTAACTTATATGCTTCATGAAGATCATTAAGGCATTAATGGCCGACTTCTACAAGCATTGAAAAGTTATCCTAGACAATTTAGTAGGTTGCCCTACTATGAGCAGCTACAAATTGTTTATTTGTTTGATACAATGCATAAAAGAATATACCAGAAACATTATGGAAAATATTGGAAGACATGACAAAGAAAAAATATCAAAATTTGTAGTGACATTCAGAAGCCAATCATGCAATGAAAAAATGTCATTCAATTAAATAGCAATGGAGACCAAATTAATATAAGTGACCTTCCTTGGTTATTAACAGAGCAGAAAGCAATGTCATAAAAGAAGTCATATGAAAAATTCAATTTCCCACGGATTTGGTCGCGAACAAAACAATATAATAACAAAGAAAGGTGAATTTGGGTCAGGGATGAAAATGCATGATTGGCATACCTTCATTAAGGTAATTATTCTAGTATATTATATAAACTTGTATAATGCATGTACTTTTCAGTGTATTGTGTTTACTACTTTTGAAAAAATAATGAAAAGATCATTTTATAATTGTTGCAGTACGTTCTACCTCTATCTTTGCCAGACAACTTTGACAACAATGTCAAGCAAGTTATATATGATCTTGGAAAATATATGAGGTAAGTAGCAAGATTTGTTCAATTCATTGTATACATCTTATAATTGCAATTTTTTTTACTTGTTATGTAATATAATGTATATTTTTGTTAAATCTTGTTAATATATTTGTGCCTTGAATCACTTGTAGATGGCTGTTATCTAAAGAAATCCATAAAGAAGATATAAATTATTGGAAGAAAAAAATTCCTCATCTAATGTTTTTGAAATGCAAAAGTGTCTACCTTCAACATTTTTCAATGCATAAGAACACTACCTCATACACCAAGTTGAGGAGATTGAATTGTGTGGACTTGTAAATGCAAGGTCAATGTGGATGGTTGAGAGGTACTTGAAATTTTTGAAGGCTTTGGTTAGAAAAAGAGCACATCCTGAGGGTTCTATGGTGGAGGGATATATGGTATACTAGAACATGGTGTACATTAATGAATATCTTCCTAAGTTTGCAACAAAGATCTATGTAGATTGCATTTGGGATCCCAACTCCATTAACAAATTCGAAGGGGAGTACCTGATGGAGAAAGGTAGATTGAGGAAAGTGAGAGGTAATTATAAGATGGTCATAGAGATTAATTGGAATGCATTTTACATATATTGTACTTATTTAATTTTTAATCTTCAATATACATCAATTATAAATTAAGGTCATATACTGTGGTATTTAACTAATTATACATCATTTGTGAATTTTAATTTTTTTTGATATAGTTGGTCAAGAGTGGGATGCACTACATTTGTACGTCGCCAACAATCTTGATTGGATGATGGTATAGATTGAACGATGTCAACAATTTGGTCGCACATTAACATGGGAATGTGTGGCTTCATTGGTTAAAAAAGCTTATCGTAATGGAGATTCCAATGTTACACAAAGGGAAATTGATTTAGCATATGGTTTAAGAGATAAATAGGTACTTATAAATATATTAATCACCCATATTATTTAATTATTTTCAAGTATATTGATGTATATATATGTTGAGATTGTTTTCTTTAGACTAAGAATAAATATGTTTATCAACTGACGATATTGCAATAATTTTTACATGTTTGACATATTATAGGTGAAACACCACAAGGATATGTGGTGTAATGGTCATAAATATTGAATCAAAATGTTGGATGACATGAAGAAAACTTGTGATTCTGGTCTAACTGCAATCTTTCAGGTGAATAATGTTTCATCTAGAAACGACACATCCAGAAGTCTCAAAAAATTGATACTATGGGATTTTGGATGATATACTTGAGTGTGACTTTAAGTTCTTCAGATTAATTATGTTCGTCGTCCTATGGTACAAACTATGATTGAATGAAAATGATCCTAAGAGAACTGTTATTGAACATGATAATGGATTTACTATGGTTAATACAAGATTGATCGAGCGAGCTGGAAATGAGCCCTATGTTCTTCCAAGCCAACGTGAGCAGGTATTTTACTCAGAGGTTCCAAGTAAACTGGGTTGGTCATTTGTTGTTAGACATGATCCAAGAGGAAAGCTGGTAAAGTATAATGTGGTGGAAGAAGAAGATACTGAAGAACTAGAAGATGATGTAGATGATGATCAAGATCAACAGTTAGTTGATGATGTCCCTGACGAAGATGTCAAAGAGGAGGAACTAGATCATGATGATGTAGGAGTTAATGTTCACAAAGATGATATTCGTGTGGATGATGACATTATCGCAACTGATATCGATGATGATGATGATGATGATGATGATGATGATGATGATGATGATATGACCAATCCTTACAATGTTGAATCTAGATCGGATGGTACAAACAAAGAGTTGGATGAAGAAGAAGATCAATGACATTGAAATGTATAAGTTATGTGATTATATTATCTATTTGATATTAATTTCTTGATAGAATTATATTTGACTTATCTGGTTACATAATTAATTCATGATGTTTTTAATTTTTATGCCATTACATAATTAATTTAATGATGTACTTTTTAATATTTGAAAGGTCAAAAAATTAAAACATTTCAATAGTGATGTTAACAACCTTGAAATTAGTGTGTTTTATGTTTCACGTGATCATAAAAGATTAAAAAGTCATTTGTAGAGGTGGTTGTTCAATGGTTGATGTGTATGCTGGTTCTTTTTACAATGCAATCAGCTTTGTCTTCTAATCTACCTATGGAATTGCCAATTCCAATCAAAGGTAGCTCGAAGGACCTGGACCAACTGACGAGGACTTTAAAAGCCTCCTACACTTTGGGCTCTGCAAGAACCAGGAGGGTGATCCCTTAATGTGTTTACAACCTCTGCACCATTATTATAAACAACATTAACAATAGCAGATGATCTCACATAATAGCTCAACACGATAAGATAATATCAACTAGAATTGGCTGTTCATAGACAATATCAACTATCTAGAGTGTGAGATATCTAAACACAATCAATTGTATAATATAGTCAATGATTTGCAATTTGTAGCAAGCTCTAGGAAAAGACAAACAAATACTGAACTACACTAATAATTAAAACTTAGATCAGTTCCATATATCCATTGTAGGAGTCAAATTCATAAGCATCTAGAGGTTTATGATAGATTTAATACATCACATATAAGATCCCTGACAATATTGCATTACAATTTCATTAGTATGCATTCTAACCTAGGACTACTTATCAAATCTTTATACAACACATATTCGCCTATAATCCCATTCAAACATTTTGTTTAATTCCTTGAATTAAAGCTAAGATAGAATCATATACACCACAACAGTGAGATGGATAAAACAACTCTTAGTTATTTCATTCAAAGTTTAGATATGCATGTACAATGGAGAGACATGAGCTTGAATTTTCATTTCAACTCAAATGCTAGTACTGTTATACAACATTAAATCTCTATGAACTCAAAACCTGTTACAGAATGACTCAAAACCTAAATTGCATTTCTCTAAAACCATCAGACTTTACAATTTGCTCTACAACTTCACCTAGACTCGAAAAAATTTTATCTAACTTGCTAACTCGTACTTCTGGCCTTGAAATCCTTTTTATAGAAAATGAAGGAGCAAACAAGCACCGGGCCAGAAACTACACCTGTCGCCAGTCAATTGGAGCACCTGGTGATATTCCAATTTTTTTTACAACAGCCACCACCTTGAAAAATATTCTTGTTCATCATATCAGCTGAGGAACGTTGATGCAAAAAACCACAAGAAAATCGCATCGAGAAAGCCGTCAACACAAAATTGGAACTGTTGCAATAGTAGCATCTAATCTGCCACTTGTTAGTAGTTCACTCCTTTTACTCCTCCTCAGTCAAATATTTGGATACCAAATTTTGGTACTCATCATCAGTCGGCCAGTCAAAATTAATTATCTCATCCACCTTGGTATTATAAGGTGTGTATTTTACCGCTACTTGATTTGCATCCCTTTCAAAAGATTCCAAAAATGAGCTGGTACTAATAATTTTGTCCATATAACTCACCAACAAATCATAGTTTGAGTCATCTAAAATTGAATTGATTTGATCATTGATGGCCTCACTTGCTTGAGCTTGCCATTGTTGAAATGACTTGATTTCCCCTGCTCATCAATTATATTAGGTAACAATGTGTTACCCCAATCATTGAAATTCTTCACTAGCTCCCTAATCTTCCTACTCAAGTTGTATGGTAAGGTCTGAAAACCTTGCAATGATTTTACTAACACATGAGTAGGATTTAATGATTGGGGCCTATTATTTATATCAAACCTCGAGGCCTTATACATGATATCCAGATCACTGGCCCTAGGGATCCAATTTTCAATTATTGGTATCTCTACTTCATGATCCCTATCAAAATTTTTTATTGCTGCTAACAACAAAGAATATAAAGAATGTATAGATAGCAATTTGCTATCAACCTTTTCATTTAAATGCCTAAAAATAGTAGTAACAATTTCCTTTTGCTTTAAGAGAGATCCATCCTCACTTTTGTTTAATGATGCCTGTAATTTATCAATTTTTTGCAAGAGATGCTTCTTTGTAGGATTGATAGAGAACTTTGTTTCTTCTTCAATTTCCTCTAAAGAAAGGGTGAGGATAGGATTATGACTGGAAGATCCTGGTGTGGAAATAATTGGAGAAGTAGGAGGCACTAACCCTACTGTGGAAGGTAATGTACTGGTTCCTAGAGCACTTGATGTTTCCCCAATCTGCTTATACCTAAACCTCTCCACTTCATTTTGTAACTCAACATTTTTTTGCTGCATCTTGCTATACTCCTCAATCAAAAGGTTATATTTTTCCATTAAGCTCTTCCTTTCAGCTTCCTCCCTTTCAGTAGTCTTTTGGGCCAATTTGGCCACATTCACAGTCAAATTAGTGGCCTCAGTGGTTGAGGTCTTTGAAGCTCTCTTTATTATCAATCCTCCCTTGAAATTTAGATTAATATTAGAAACATTTGGTTTTTTCCCTTGTGGAGCCAATGCCCAAATTGCCATAGTTTCATATTCCTCACTGAAAGCAGAGTTTTGCAATGCTACCTTGACCTCTTCTTCAAAGTCTTGAAAGGGATTATTAGACTTCATAATAGCATTAAAGGCTACTGCATCTACAATGTCCCATTCAGGCATAATAAATACACCAGCCTGACTCACCAATTTTCTTCCTTCTTCAGGAGTGATGTTCTTGAATTCTTCCATTAATTCAACTTTTTCCTCCTCCCCATTCTCCTGGTTTGACTTGTCAGGCCTTAGTTCTCTTCTCTGCCTATATTTATCTTGATACTCTTCAAACTTCATCCTCCATACCAATTGCAAGAATACATGAGTTTTTACAAATGTAGTCATCTAGAAACTCCTTGCATGCCTCCATTCTCGCATCTTATACACTTTTACCTTTCATATCTAAATCAGATAAAACTAATTCAGCTAGCCTAGGAGGGGAAGGCATACCAACTTCCATGTCTTGATCAGTAACAATAATCTCATCCATCAGATCCTCTTGTGGTTGATCAATTCTTTGCCTCTTAGGGCTTGGATCAGATGGTGGTGATGAGGGATTATCTTCTGGTGATGATTCTAAATCAATAATTTTGATTTCCCTAGGCACTTTGAATTTTGGACTTGGTTGTGGAGGCACTTTCATAATCTGTTTTCCTTTTCTGTCCACTTCTTCTTCATCACTACTACTATCCTTTTTCCTCCTGTAAATGGGCCACCTTTTCATAGGCTGGTATGCTGGCCTTGTTTCAATTGGTCTAGCACCTTTCTCTTGTACACCCAGACTCAATTCTAAATTTATCTTTTTTGTCCTCAATGTGCCCATAATTTCCTTGAAGTTTCCCATTAGAAAATCAATTTTCTTATGGTGGGGATTGAACTCCAACAGTGGATCATATTTTAGATCCATTTTGTGTAGAAAATCTAGTAGCTTACCATAAGCTATCCATTTCTCCTTGTTCAATTCCTTTCTATTCAAATAAAATTCATTTCTAATCAAGTCTTCTGGGAAATTGAACTCATGCACAAATTTTCTAGCTTTTATTCTTTTTCTGAAAAGAGCAAAGAAACCCTCAGGATCATGCTGCCACTTTGGTCCACGCCTCAAATGGTAATCATTAAAGAAATTATCAAAATGCGTCCAACCTCCCTTTGAAAATACAAAATTAGACACCACTGTATAATCTAGGAAAAATGTTCCCTTACCCCTTCCAGTGAGGTTGTCCTCATGAATACAACCTATCTGCCACATAACTTCTGCAAATCCCACTCTTGGTGGCACATTGTATGCCAGTATATGAGGGGCTCCCTAAAAACCATATACTCTCAAGACAGTGTTGACTGGGTATGGGATAATGTCACCCCAATTATAGTAAACCTTCAATTCTGGCTTCCTCTCCTTTGGCCTGAGGATATCATGTAATTCCTCAAGGATCCTAGGTATATTCACCATTAATCTAGCCCTTAATTTGGAAGCAAAACAATTATCAAATTGCACATAACTAGTGCTTTCCTTATTACAAGATAAATCTGTAGCCCATATTTGTACTAGCAATCTTTCTCCATCAACTGATTGCCTTAATTTCATCCTCTGAGAGAAAAAGTCAACATTATTAAACAAAAACATATGCATTAGCATATAATAGCAAAATAATTGAGTTCCGGTATCATTGTTTTGCAGCTTTGACAACCCTTCATGCATCCTCTCAGCCGAGAAAGAAGCAAAGTCATAGGTCATAGAGAAGTTAGGGTGTTGTATTTGCACCCCCATGAACATATAAGCAATGGGCATTACCGTACCAGGACTGAAACCCAAAATATGACATAAAAAAATAGAAAGTGTTTAGGAAATGGTTTGCAAAACAATTTAATTTGAAAGGTTCTTGGTCACTGGGGCTGATATGAAATTTTGAACCTCCTACCCTAGCCAGATGAGGTGGAAGCAACCTTTCTCTAAATAAAGATTTCAGCTTTGCATACTCCTACTTTGTTTCCTCAAGGTTGATAGGAACCAAGTCTTCGCTTGGTTTAGTCAAGTCAAAAATATGTTGGACCTCTTCTTTGTTAATGCTCAATAGAACCTTTCCATCATTGTCCCTGATTATCCGTGTAACAGGGTCATATCTTGCAGCCACTACCCTAAGAAGGTCTACATCAGGGAATACATTTGGTACCACTAGCTTCCCCATATCATACATCCATCCATTTGAAAAAGGGTGAGGCAAATTCCTCTCTCTGTACCACAATCTGAACAATTCCAAGCCAGTGAGGGGAACCCTAGCATCGACAATGTTGGAGCAATTATACACTAACCCTTCCCACAAGATTTTCCCTCACATTAGGACCAATCCCTTCCTCCTATCATTCATTGAAAAGGGAAATTGATCCAGGAAATCATCATACAGGTTTCATTTCAAATATTCAGTCTGGCCAAAATGTTGCTTGGGTGGTGCCATCTCGGACAAACTAGGGCTTCTCTATAACGTTATAATTCAAATAGCTAGGACTAACCAGAGATAGAAAATTACAGGAGAAAAAATTGTAATTTCTCACAACTATAATTAAACTATAGCCCTAACACATTCATCAAAAAGGTCACAGCACATCTAACTAATCCTTTCCCAAATTCAAATGCAAAATGACTGGGAGGCACAAAAAATAAACTCATGACTTTGTTCACAGAACTCCCAAATTCTGGTTGCAGAAACTCACAATTCTACCTTCGGCTCTCAAACCGCTCCATGAAATAGTTGAATGCTTTGTGATACAGACCAAGCAAGAAAATTGATTTTATTGTTGATCAAATCATGCCAACAAGTGTCTCATCTGCCATTAAAGCTCAATTTTGCATTGCACGAACAACTCCAACCATATTTGATACAAATTTAAATTTGAGCCATCGATTCTTCAGCTTGATCAAATCATCGACAACCACCTTCAAAACAAGTTGACACAATTGGCAACATGATGATAAGGGGCCCACCTTACCATACACTATGAAGGAATTCCATGTGGCGGTTTCCCGCAATATTGCAATCCTAAAAATTCTGATTGCGCGATGGTGGACAACTGTTGATCCTAAGGATCAATGATCTCGTTCCTTTAACACATTTGCCAGCCATGTCACTAACCTTCGAGCAGCTTTTCCCATGAGATTATAACATATCCCTTGATTTAGAACATGTGCATCTCGAGAACATTTTAGTAATCCGCCCCTTAATACATTTAAAGCCAACTAGTGTTTCCTTTACTCTTTAGGCTTCATCAGATGAGACACGTAGCACCCGGCTGTGATTTTGCAATCAACCCAAGCACCATCGTAGGATGGTGGGGAATGACTCAGATCAAATGGAAGTTGGTCAGCGATAGCACAAATTTGATCCCCCAGATAGGACACATAGTGCCCACCCATGTTTTTGTGATCCTTCAATTCCCAATCATGGGATGGCGGGCACTGTTGATATCTGCAAGAAATAGATCAACGACAACACTAAATCAACCCTTGAAAAATAAAAAATTCATTAAAAGGGGAAGTGGGAATTACTAGGCAGATGACAAACAACAACATAAGTTGTTTTTTAAAAGATGAAACATGGGGCCAACCGAGACTTAGGAAATAAAACCCTACAGAGGAAATAAAGTATTAAAATCAAATTTGGGTTTTAATTTTAATCTGGTGACATAAGCCTAAGCCATTAATCCCAGTGGTCATGTCGCTGATGGCTTTTCCAAATAATTTCGTTAAATACTAATTGTGCAATGTGTAGGTTTTGTAGATTTGAAGATATGGGAGAAGATCTCGATCGTACCCCACCAAATCGCAGACCTAAGGTGTCACCTTGTTATTTGGCGTGAGGTTAGCAAAAGACAAATGTGTGTCCTGTATGGAATTTGGGGCCCAATCTCCACTATTGAGCTCATAACCTATGGTTTTAGATCGACAACCAAGATCAAAAGCTAATGTAAATCTCTGCTATTCCCTGCTAGCTTGCAGGAGGAAGATGAAGGTTGGTTAAAAGCCGCAAGGTCAACGAGATTACGATGCGTAGCTCCAACCGTTCAGTTTGCAAAGTGCATAGGACCTGCCAACATGGATTAATGTTATTGGTCATGAGGAAGGTGAATGATGCTTCATTGGATGTCAAACAGAGTTAGCCCGAGATAAACCGTTTGATCTTCCAACTCTTCAAGAGATTAGTAGGAAGTATTCAAAGTTGGAAAATGACACATGGTGGTCATTTTATCGTACAATTGGTGAAGCATTAATGAATTATTCCTTGCTTATGTAGTCACATTGATCTCAATATGTGTGAAGATGTTGTTGTTGGAAATCATGAAGGGTGATCTTTGGATTCTCATGCAGCTCTAGTTAAATGGTGACAATACATACACCGCCAAATTGCCATGTTTGCACATGCATTTTTACTAAGCATTGATGAAGGTTGCCATTACCTCACACAATAAATACAAGAGGAATTAACTACTAATAGTGTCATTCTTGTAGCAGTTATAGAACTTTGTGGGCTGAGTTTAATCAAGCTTGAGTGCTTGTCTAAGAAGAGAAAATGAGTAAGTTAGTAAGGAGGTCTGTTCATTTGAGCTCACAAAAGCTTGGTCGTGCTATTCAGGAAGTTGCTTTGGTTGACAAGCCTAGGCTTGTGCCCACTAGATGTAGTAGAAGGTTGCAATTCTGGGATGTTTCTACTCAACTGGTAGATGACAAAGGAAAGTAGTCAGTGGTGTGCTCTATTACTAGTGTTGGTAGGAAAATAAGGTATGGGCATGGCTCCTCTGGATGCCAACACTCACCCATTGACCTTACGAGCAACACTTCTGATGATGTAACTGAGACTGACTCTGACTACTGTCGATATTTACCTTGCTTCAATCACAGTCTGCCCTTTGATGAGGAAGTGATATCTGTGGTGCCATTGGCTGTTAAAACCCCAAGCGGACGAACTAGAACTGTATTGTGCAAGGACAAGAAAGAAGAGGAGGATAAGGGTCTACCATATTGGGAAACAACTAGAAGTGAGCGTGTATATCGGGGTCTGAGTGTTGGTAAGGGCAGGGTGGCGGGTAAATAAGAAGTTGCTGTGGTGCCTTCGTGGTAATTTGGTTGCCTGGTTTTTTTGTGTGGATAGTGATAAGGGGATTTTGATGATAATTTGTGTTCCATTTTCTTTTAGCTTTCCCCAATTCGTGCACCACTATGTTTTGCAAATTCAACATATGGGAAGTTTTGAAATGAAAATCAAATGCAATGGAGATTTTGTTCAAATGAAAATTTGTGGTGAAATTACATTTGAGCCCGAAGCTTGTTGCTCCCTTATCATATAAAAGGGAATTCAAGGCTCATTTGTAGGGAGAGAATTGATGAAAGCTCTAGCTAGGTTTTGAGTTGAATATATGGGTAGAAAGATATCTATCCTCTAATGAGGAATTGATATCTGTGGTGCAATTGGCTATTAAAACCCCAAGAAAACAGAATAGAATAGATAGCCCATTTTGAGTTTTGGATGAATATATGCAAATTATCTTAAATTGTATGCAGATATGACTTATAAGCATGAATAAACGTATAATTCTAATATATTTTCCCTCCTTATGTGGATTTGAGTGAATTTTGAATGAAATGTTAATGATGTTGTCATTCTTCTTTTGAGAATTTGTTTAATTGTCTGTCTATGTTTTTGCTTTGATTCAAGAAAATCAATTAAATGCTTAAATGGAGTCATAAGTTTACAATTATTTACAAAGGATTTGATAAGTAGTAATATATCAGAGAATTGAGCTCCATAATGCAAGGTATTATATGAGTAGTCCATTCTATTAAACCTCTTGGCTTTTATAACAGGAATGGGTAACTTCAAACATTTAACCAACGTAAGAATGTGAATAATATAAATGGCTTCACTCACTTGAGCTCTATCTCTTCCTGGCTAACTCCTAAAACCTAACCCCAAACTCTAAACCCTTAATATTAGGTGTGTATTAAAACATTATAAAAGTATAAATTTTTGGAGTTCTACTAGGAATTGAATGATAAATGATAATGAATGGGAAAATCTAAGGCACTTTAATATTTTCAACTAAAAATTTAGAGTTTGAACAATTAGATTAGTGTTCACTTAGGGTTAGGTTTAGGGTTCAA
>VDFB02057461.1:89721-122185 GCA_007258455.2 Sequoia sempervirens
CCTTTGTGTGTCGAACCCCCACTAGAGCCACTCTCTCTAGACACTCAACACATAAATAACCAACTCAACAGGATTGCACCACAAGAAATACTGAACCAATCAAATAGTTCATCTGTGAGGATTAACCATCTCGCCCACAATCATATGAAACATAACCACAAACGGTACAATCCAAGAGAAAACTAAATCATAACCATGGTCAAAACATAGACCAAGCATCAAAATACGAGATCACAACTAACATTAGTATCCCACCTCTGGAAGTCCTAAACACATCTTAGGTTCCTATAACCAGACAAGTTAACTCTAGGGTTTTCCCTCATGATCCAAACCTGAATTAAAGAAAATCAAATTAAACATAATGAACAATCACAATAGTACATAACTCATAAATCAACGCCAAACAAACTACAAGCACAATAAATTTCACCAACTTCATAAACCAATACTTGAGAAAGTTCGATTAAATCCAAAACACACAAGATATTCCCACTTCATATAATTACACTATAACATTGAATCTTTTAATTTTTACTAATCAATTTAATAATAATCA
Source organism: Sequoia sempervirens (assembly GCA_007258455.2). NCBI lineage: Eukaryota > Viridiplantae > Streptophyta > Pinopsida > Cupressales > Cupressaceae > Sequoia > Sequoia sempervirens. The sequence goes on from VDFB02057461.1 coordinate 90,278, forward strand.
CATAGCATATTCCTAATCTTTTCAATTTCATTATATTATGCTAACTTGTAAAAATTATTATTTTAATGAATTTACAATCCCAACATATATATAAAATCAAATATTAAAAAAAAAAATCCTTATATAATTTGGCAATTAATTTATTTATATATATATACTAGATAATATATAATAAATATATATTAAATAATATAATATATATATATATATATATTAATATATATATATATATATATTAATATATATATATATATATATTAATATATATATATATATATATATTAATATAGCATATACAAAATAAATATAAAATAATTCACAGCATAAATTCAAAAAAAAAAACTAATTCAAACTAGTTAAAAAAGACAAATAAATTTTTAAAAGGTAGTGGTGATGCCACCCTGTAAAACAGAGTCTATGACCCCCAGCAATTCATCCCAATAGCCTCATTTGTTGTCAAGTCAGTGGTATTTGTAAATCTGCAGAATGCCACCATAGGAGCAGATGGATGTGCAGTGGTGACAATCACAGCCACCAAGTATAAAGTTAATTTTTAAATTTAAATTTTATTTTATTTTACATTTCTCTTATATATACAAAACTTATATTTAATAAAAGAAAATGAATTGCAATAATAAATCAATTTTGCTCAGATATTATTAAAGTATATATATATTAAACCCTAATTTGTACGAGAATACAGACGAATAGTAACATCACACAAAATTAATTAAATATATTTTATCTAATATCCTCAAAATATTAAATCTGTAAGATAAATGTATATTCATTCAAATGGTTTAAAGAAAATATATATATATATATAATTATATATTTAACCAGAGATTTAGAACAACAATATAATAGCAGATTTTATAATAAGCCTATTACAGATCTAATATGCCAGATTCAACCTTCAATCAAAAATGATTTTTATTTAAAAAAAAACAATAATTTTCACTACTAAACTAAAGAATTTCAACAAGATTTACTAATATTTTTAACAGAAGATTCAAGGGTTTCATACGAATAAATTTTCAAATCACATAATTTCATTTAATCAATTTTTGAAAACATAGCAACCAGATTTGTTTACAAATCAACAAAGTATTAATAATTTAAAAAGAGAAAACCTGGAGTCCTTCGTTTGAAGAAGAATCCCTTATGTAGCCTCCTCTCGATCTCCTTCTGCCGCTCTCTTCTCCAATCTAACTTTTCTTCAAAACCACAATAATTTTACCCAGAAAAACACAAAACCCAAAACTGTATTTTCTTCTCTTTTCTTTTCCAGATCCAAACAAAGAGAGAAACTTCTGTGTCTCAATAGTTTCCTCATAAAAATAATAAATCAAAAAAAGAAAGAATCCATAAAGCTCTTCCGCTTTCTTTTCTCAAAAATCCTCTTTCCTTATTGGTCTTTCTTCCAGCTTTTTAAAAGCACAACTTATCTACAATTTTAATTAAAATAATTTATTTTCCTTAAGATATTATCTACACAAGATTTGCTAATTTAATATTAATAAAAAGATAATATTTAATTATCCTCATCAATATCAATTTTAAATAATTATTTACATTTTCAATTAATTAAATCACTTTTTAATTTACAATATATTTAAATTTAACATTTTACTAAATTACAATTAAATCAAATAACAATGCAACATTAATTAATTATTTTATAAAATAAGATTAATTAATTAAACGCTAACCATAAATACAATGAATACTCAACAATCAAACTACACAACAAGGATAAAACTTCAGTCATGACACAACGACTCACAATAGACGACAGACTTGGGATGGGGACACTTCCAAACCTACTCCCTTTTTCAACATTTTACCCATTGGGTAAATTTAATGCTCGCCCTGTCCTACTGAAGCAGGTGGAATCAAGACTTATTCCTACAATTCTGCATACCAATAAATGTCAAGTAACACATGTTTATATATATAATCAAACATCCTATCGCGGAGAAGAAATTGCATAAAGGTGACACTTGTAAACGAAAGTGGTGCTACACCTGTCCTCTCACCTACTTATTCTAACAATTACAATATCAAATGTGAAGTACATTTCTAACTAAACTGACATCATCATATACTAACATGATTACTTATCTACTCTTTATAATATAATATTGGAATTCAATTAACATCATCATAGAATCATCACATCGACATAAAACATTAAGGAGAAAACATTACATAATAAAATAACAATCTAAACACTACACACACAAGTATCATATAAAACATAATAATAATAATATCAATTGTAGCAATCAACTAAATCCACATCCACACATACCGGTCGGTGACTAATCACCATCACTGCATTATCACACTAACATATAAGTATCAGCCAGTAGCAAATAAAATGTAAACATGGGGGTATTACATGAGGTCTATGGAATCAACATTCAAGCCAGTTTAAACCTAGAAGTAGATTATGAATCTTTTTAGGAACATATAAATAAATAATCAATCCATGAAGTAGAGAAAATAAATATTAAGAGAATAGTCCATAAGAGTGCAAAGTAAAATTTTCTCAAGAATGTGATCATGTCATAAAAATAATCAATGTAAGTAGCATTGCAAGATTGCACATGTATTGTGGGATTTTGCTTGTTGTTGGGGAGAGAAAAGAAAGAGACCACAAATATGAGTGGAAATGGATGTGATATAGCATCATAAGAAAGGTCTTATGTTGGAGGTCCATGGTGACCTCCATAAAACTAGAAGGAATAACATATAACTTCTATAGAATTTTTCAAAAATTATGTAAAATAGGGGGCATGCTATTATCAAATGATTGTTGAAACTAAGGAGGTAGTGATGGGGGGGAAATGAGTCATAGAATAATTGCACAAATGTAGAGTAGGAGGTAAAAACCATATATGGTATGAAATATAAGGAAGCGATGGGCTGGGAAGACATAGTATAGTCTAAGTGATGGTGGTAAAATGGAAATGGAAGATAGGACATAAATTTAATGTATCAAGGATGGGCTAGTAAATGAAAATAAGAGGAAACATAGAGGTAGCTATTAATGTATATATATAGGAACTTGGATAGAAAAAATGTGGAGGGCTTTCCTAAGGATACAAGAAAATTAGATGCACCCAAAGAGTGAAGAAGAATGATAAAAGAGATGTGTGTATGGTGAATTATCATGTACAATATAGCATATGTTATGCAAAATATATAGCATAGATGAGTGTGTAATCAAGTTACTACCCAGTGCATCAATCAAAATTGAAGTAGTTAGTCAACTTGTAGGATTGATAACACAATTCAAATCTTATTGTTGGGAATTAATTTTATGATGTGATTGATATTATCTTGGCTAAGTGGGTGTCATAATAAAAAAGAAATCACAAGAATTAAAGAAATTAGTAACAACATCAAAATTATTGGGAAGAGAAGGGATATGAGCCATGAAAGGGTTAATAATTGGGTTTTGATTAAGTGAATTAGCACTAGGATATATATCACATTAACTATGGAGAGAAGGGAGCACTAGGATATTTTGTTGATTCTACTTTGTGAGTTGTTGTTTGAAGTATATGTTCCCTTGAACTATTCTTTGTTTAATGATATTATGTTTTAAGTTCATTTTGTTCTGAACTCTTGGGTCAATAACCTTTCCCTACTTTTTTAATCAAAAACAAAAGGGACAAAGGAAAAAAAATTCAAGGGATGACATCAAGGAGGGGTAAAGGAGAAGTGTGGGAATTGGTAAAGGAAAAATGAACTAAATATATAAGAGAGGGAAAGGGTATATGAGGAACTAAGGATATGAAATTTTATCCCTTACACATATATATATATATGTATATATATATGTATATATATATATATATGTATATATATATGTATATATATATATATATGTATATATATATATATATATTCAATTGATGTTTAAGGAATTCGATCAATGTCAAATTGAGACGGAAAAGAGGATGTATCTTGAACTCAAGGATTCAATTTCTTAATTGCATGATATTTTCTTCTTTTTTTCAACTTCACACTTGTCCAAAATTTTATTTTTTTCTCAACTTCCTTGGTATCATGTTCATTTCTATATCAATATAATATAATTGGTACAAATTATGAAAGCAATTATTACATGTTATCATTCAAACACAAAACATGAAAATAATAGTTGATACTATCAAATTCAATCTAAAAACATGTGATTTGATTATTATATGTCAAAAAAATAGGAAAAGGTGGTAGAATTGTTAAATAATGATTAAAATATTGTCAAAATTGTTAAAAGTGTGTTTCTACGTTAGAGAATGCATAATATGTTGGATAAATTAGAGCATGTGGGTCCAAAATCATAAGATACATATGCTTTTTTTACCATTTTTGGATTTTTTTCTTCTCCAAAAATATGGGCTGTTATTACACGCTCACATTTGTGCCTGATTTGGGTATTGTGATAGGAAGAGAGGGAGAGGGAGAGATAGGTATAGAAATAAGGAGAGGAGGAGATAGAGAGATAGATATATTGGGAAAGATAGAAGGGGAATGAGAGAGAGAGAGATACAAGGAGAGGTAAGGAGATAGAGATAGGGGAGAGAGATGGAGATGGAGATGGAGATGGAGATGGAGATGGAGAAGCAAAGGGGGGTGGAGATAGAGAGAGAGGGAGAAAGGGAGAGATATAAATATAAATATAGAGATAGGAAGTGATAAATAGAAAGAGGGAGATACATAGAAGTAATGAGAAAAAGAGACATGAGACAAAGATAAAGAGAGGGAGAGACAGAGATAGGGGAGAGAGGTAGAGAGGAAATTAGAGATATATATATATATGAAAATATAGGAAGAGGGAGATGGAAAGAAGAGAGGGAGAGGGAGGGAGGAAGGGAGGGAGGGAAGAGACTAAGGGAGGCAAAGAGAGGAATGGATAAAGAGATGGAGAGATATCTAGAGATGCAGAGGAAGAGAGAGGTAGAGATCAAGATAGGAGGGAGAGGGAGAGAAATAGATAGAAAAGTAGAGAGAGGTAGAGGTAGAGATAAATATAGAGAGATATGGGGATTTGGGATTAGAGAGGGAGAGAGAGATATATATAAAAAGGAAGAGAGGGAGAGAAATAGAGAGATGTAGAGAGAGAGAATGAGATAGAGTGATAAAGGGATAAATGAATAGTGATATAAGGAGATAAAGAGAGAGAGAGAGAGAAAGAGAGAAAAATAGAGATAAAATAGAGAGGGAGAGAGGGAGAGATGGGGAGGGAGAGAGAAATGAATATATAGATATATTTGTGAAGAGAGAGAGAGAGAGGTGGGGAGAGTGAAGGGGGAGATATAGAGGGATGGGGGAGATAGCTAAGGGGGATAAATAGATAGAGGTAGAGAAAGATAGAGAGAAAGGTAGAGAGAAAGGTAGAGAGGGAGAGAGAGAGGGGGGAGAGAGGGAGAGAAGAAGAGGGAGAAGGAGAGATATAGAGAGATAAAGTGGGATAGGGAGAGAGATAGAGATATATAGAGATATAAGTAAAAGAGATATGGATAGAAAGAGATAGAGAGAGGAGTGAAAAGGTGTAAGAGAGGGGGACCAACCACCTCAAGGCTCCAGGTCATAGAGAGCCAAGAGTAGAGGGCTGCCCTAACTTACCTCACTCTAAAAGATTCATTGGGATAAGGATCAAGAATGATGAGCACTATAACATACTTCTATCACTCTATAGACCCTAAACTTAGGTTTGGGCTAGGTAAGCTAGTTTTTGAAGTCAAAGTTGCACCTCAGAAAGCTCTGTATTCAAAGATGGTAGCATGATTATGGGATGATAGCACGGTGTGCTACTATCTCTCAGGTGCCCTAGCATCTGTATAGCTAGAAAAGAGTGAACACAGTAGAAACTACCAAAAAAACCTACTAACATCCTAGCTAGTTAATCTAGATCGTAAAAATAGAATGAGAAAGTATAGGAAATAGATACTAAAATGATAAAGCAAGTAAATAAGAACTAAGGTGACAAAGATGATCTCACAAAATCACATGCTCGTTAGCTAGCTCCACGTGTACATCCACCTACACACAAGAAAGAGAGGAAAATTGTTGGGGTTGTATAGGGCCTGCCTCAGTCAGACCCCTATTTTGGTGTTTCCACCTCCACAGATAGCTAGAAAGCAACAAAGTAGAATATGAAATAAAGGAAAGAAAATAGATCAAAGAACTCTATGAACAGTATTATGCTACTCAATCAAATTACAAAGGAGAGGAGTGAAATTTTACCACCTCCACCCAGAAGCTCACTAGCCAATGGAGGAGAATATGGACTTGGAAAAGTCACCACAGCCACAACTGTGATGAAGGGAGGTCTCGCAAGACTCCAAGCCCACACTTCTATGGCTTACCTCACACTTGCAATGTGGAGTTGATGGAGTGTTGTTGTTGCAATGTTCACAATGGAAGTGTTAGAATGTTACTTAAGAGTGAATGAGATGCTAGAGAGTGAGATTGAATTGCTAAGAGATGAAATGAAGTGAGAATGAATGTCTAGAGATAAAATGAAGTGAGAGTGGATGAATTTGAAGGAAGAATGAGGAAGAATATTCCATTTTCAAGTCGGTTGGTCGAAGAAGGATGTTACAATTTGATCCCAATCAGGTGTGTAACACCTCTACCAACTCTATACATAGGAATCTATCAGGGATGGCAGCGCGCTGCATAAACGTCCCTGACAAATATTCTCACCGACACAAAGGAAAAATTCCAAATGGATGGAAGGAAGTTGGGTGATGTGGAATTTCACCTTTGGATTTTATTTTATAAGGTGAGAGTATGTGAAAGGGGAATTTTTGTAAGGGGTGCAAATTCACTCTTATACATTTTTCCCCCACTTTAGCAAGCACAAGTATTGATGAGTGCTTCGGTAAAGTATATTGAAGAGTTAGTAGGGTTAGAAATTTATACTTGAACTATTGAGGAAGTAGACTATGATCTGCCGAGCTTGAAATCATAGGATAGGAAAAGGACTCCATAGGTACTTTCCCTGAGGAGTTTCGAACAAAAGACTCCATAGCCCCGCAGAACTATGAAGTTGTAAAAAGTACACCAAAGGCCCTCGAACCAACAATGGATAAATCTCATAGGATGAAAGCATCTTACAGGCCCACAAACCTATAAGGAGGAAACCCCCAAGATCTCTCACATGAAGGAAGCCCCGAGATGTTAGCACCTTACAAGCTTGCAAACCTATAAGAAGGTGACCCCCAAGATCTCACACATGGAGGAAGCCCAAAGATATAAGCACCTCATAGGCCCATAGACCTGCAAGGAGGAATCCACCAAGATTTCCCACATGAGGGAACCCAGATGTAAGGGGACTCCATAGATTCAGAGAGCAGATTCACAGGCGTACCTACGAAGTGACATGTTAATCCACAGATAAAACATGCTAGGAAACACAAAGCAGCCACGCAGGAAAACAAGTGAATAGTCACATAGACTATCAATGAGTTGGAAGGCTTTCAAAGGGATCCCTCGAGAACCTAATGTGAAGATGGGTCCACTCAAGGGATGCAGTGTTTGAAAGTGTAACAGAGACATTTTTTCTAAAATCAATTCATCATCAAGGAATCCTTTCAAAAGATGTTCACCTCAACAAGGAATTTGAAAGGAAGATAATTCCCCCTTGTGAGGGGAAGGTCGAGGCTTCTCCCACAAGAAAAATATGCTCCCACCTCAAAGTAAATTTCTCAAGTTCTTTCTTTACTAACCCATGATGAAGGAAACATGCTTCGTTAGGGGTCCAAGTCAAAAATGTGGTTCTTGAAAAAGTTTGCAAAGATTCTCAAGAAAAGATTCATTGGAAATGAATGTGTTTTCTAAAAAATTGAAGCATCATAGAAATGGAATTTTCACACATGTGAGGGAAAACTCAAGCAAAGAAGAGAGAAATACAAGAAAAGAGTGATAGAGAAAAAATCGTAAACAAAGAACACAAGGGGATCTGGTTTCGCAGGGTCAGATATGCTCATGCTTATATAAATAATAGGTAACTATGGTGCAAGGTGAAAGATCATCAATTCCCACCAAAACAAAGAATGCACAGAATAAAAAGTAAAAATAGAAAATTGAGTCAACATGGAAGGGAAGCCTAAATGCACCCAACACTTTGCATCGTCCCCAATTTGTCAAAAATCAAACACAAACATGGAAGAATGATGATACAGATAGAAGAAGATTCATGACACAAAATCACTCATGTATTCAAACACCAACAAGGGTGAAAAGGGTCATCTAGGAACACATAGCACAATCACAGGGGAACACATCACAACACACACACATCTAACATAAAGATAAAGAAGAGGCCTCCCCCTAACACTCATCGACCAAGAGGTTGTCTGCTTCCTAATCTAGATCATTATAAGGGGAAGGAGGATGAGCTTGCAGTGGTGGAATACTAAGGGGAGGGGCTTCCGACCCTTTGGCAACAAGGGCTAAGGAAGAAGGCCCCACAAGATCTTCTCCACTAGGCTCTTATGGAGCTATGGTCAGTGATTTTGCGAAGATTGTTGACAAGGTCAGGACCTTTTCTAGAGAGTTGAGCATGCACTTTATTGGAGTGTCATTTTGTACCTCAATGGACGGAGAGGTTTGGGCCCGAGATTCACTACTTGGCTCACCGAGTGACTTAGGGGTGGTGAAAAACTCAGGGGAAGTCGGGACTTGCTCTGTTGCTAGGACAAAACAAACTAGCATAGGACCACCTTTCAAAGAAGGTGGGATCCTCTTATGCCCTCCATTGCTGTAAGGGCCATCTTCCACCTTTTGCTTCATTGGGGATGTGAACTCCCCACAGATGATGTGAGAAGTGTAGAGGAAGAGGAGGGGGAGAAAACTGTGGCAGATACCACCAAAGTATTCGGCATACCCATAGGTTTAGGGAATGGTAGGATGTTTGGAAGGGACATCAATAGGGGAGGCTCAGTCGAAGGAGTGATAAACACCTGCACCTTTTTGGGGTCAGGTGCACTCACACTCACAGTGGGATCCAGAAGCAAGAATGAACTCAATTGAACGAAAGCAGAGAGGAGGAGAGAGGACACGGCAAGAGACCCTGATACAGGGGTGATCGTCTCCTCTTCCTTCTTCTACAAAGCGGCCTACTCAGCCACCAGATCCGTTCACTGCCACTTTTTCTCATGTGCAAGGTGGTTTATGTGACTCTTCAAGCTAGAGGCCAGGAGTTGTGAAGGGACGGAGGGCTCCTACTCAGCCATAGGGGTGTCCATCACAATCATTTCTGATAGAGAGATAGGATCCTGAACGGGAGCAGGAGGAGCAAGTTGAGAAACAATGGGGGGAGTTCGCTCTAATGCCTCGGCAGTAGGCCTCTTCCTATTTACTACTTTGGGAGCAAAAGAAATGGGAGGTCATGGAGGCTGAGACATAGATGATTCCCTATAGGGACCCTTTCTTCTACCATATCGAATGGGCCTAGGCTCCATGGGTAGAACGGGAAGCTCAAATGCGGGACGCTTGGGCTTTCACCAAGTGGGCACCATAGGATTATCTCATAAACATGGAATAGAGGTGAGGAGAGAGGAGGAAATGGTACAAGACTCTGATACAAGGGTGATCATCTCCTCTTCCTTCTACAAAGTGACCTACTCAACTGCCAAAGCATTTCGTCAGCACTTGTGCTCATGCACAAGGCAGTTTTTGTGACTCTTCGAGCTAGAGGCCAAGATCTACGAAGGGATGGAGGACTTCTGCTCAACCATAGGGGTGTCCATCACAATCATTTCTGATAGAGAGATAGGCTCCTGAACGGGAGTAGGAGGAGCAGGTTGAGAAACAACAGGGGGAGTCAACTCTAATGCCTCAACAGTAGGCCTCTTCATGTTTACTACTTTGGGAGCAGAAGCAGTGGGAGGTCGTGGAGGCCGAGACATAAATGATTCCTTGCAAGGACCCTTTCTTTTGCATATCGAACAGGCGTAGGCTTCGTGGGAAAAGCAGGAAGCTCAGACATGGGACGCTTGGGCTTTCACCAAGCGGGCACCATAGGATTATCTTGTAAACATGGAATAGAATCTAATGGTGCCACAACAGGGTGAGAGGAAGTGTTAGGCTAAATAGCAAAAGAGGAAGAAGAGGGACCCTAAGAGAGCCTTTCTTCTCCTCTTCTATAGGCCTTGGTGGCATCACTATTAGCTTTTAGGCATGCCCTATGTGAAACGGCATAAGGTGATGGAGGGTACCTCACTCTAGGCATTAAGAATCCTTTCTTGTACTTCTGATATGTCTGGTACAAGAGGTCCTTTCTAGGTGGAAGAGGACCAATGAGTGTAGGCCAAAAGTGATCTAAAGAATAATTGCCACTTGCAATCAGTGGTCTATAACCGATGTCATGGATCACATGCATGGAACCCTCATGAATAAATTTCAAGCATTTGTGCACAACCGAGGGAACTGTGTTCATAGCTAGTAACCAAGGGATACCTAGATTCACTCTGAAGAGTTTGGACCCCAGGATTATGTCAAATAGTAGGTTTACATATTTAGTTCTGACAAGCACTGACAAAACAATGCTACCAAGGGGAGGTACAGAAAGTCCATTATGTGTATAGATGGTGCTTACAGGTGTGTTGTACCCATCTTTTTGTAGGAAGTTAATTAACATGATCTCCTTAGTTATAATGTTCACCTGAGACATCAGGTCAACAAGAACATCTGCTATAGTGTTCTTGTTGATTCGCATAGGGATATAAAGAGGAGATGGATCTCTATTAACGCCCATTGGTAGGTCTTGTGAGGTGAAGGTTATACTTGTACTACTTCTCGCAGGCTGCGTAGAGTGGATAGACAGATGCAAAAAAGAGGCCATCATGCACACTAAACGATACTCTCACAAAGCCCCCCAAAGGTTTGAAATAGGACAGTAACCCAGTTAAGGCTTCGTTCCGCAACACCTACATAACCTTCCAACTATGCCTACTAGGGGTCGTAGGTTGGGTTGTAAGGAAAAATGCCTCACAACATGGGCACTTACAACGCTCCTAGAACCTGAGGAAAGGACCCTTCAATACTACCAATCAGAACCAAAATGGTTCATGTCGGGTTCACCAAAATGTAAGAGAGGGGGACCAACCATGTCATGGCTCCAGGTCACAGAGAGCTGAGAGCGAACGGATTCCCTAACTTACCTCACTCTAAAATATGTCTTGGGATAAGGATTGAGAATGATGAGCACTATAACATACTTATATCACTCTACAGACCCTAAACTTAGGTTTGGGCTAGGCGAGTTGGTTTTTGGAGTCGGTGTTGCACCTTAAATAGTTCTCTATCTAAAGACGACAACATGGTTTTGGTATGACAGCGTGGCACACTGGCATCTCTTGGGAACACTAGCATTTGTACAGCTAGAAAATAGTGAACACAGTAGAAACTACCAAAAGAACATACTAACGGCCTAGCTTATTAATATAGATGGTAAAAACAGAATGAGAAAGTATAGTAAATAGATACTAAAATGATAAAGCAAGTAAATAAGAACTAAGGTGACAATATCATCTCAAAAAAGTGCCTATTCGCTAGCTAGATCCACATGTATGTCCGCCTACACACAAGAAAGAGGGGAAAATTATTGGGGCTATATAGGGGCCTAACTCAGTCAAATCCCTGTTTTGGTGTTTCCATCTCCATGGACAACAAGAAAGCAACAGAGTAGAATATGCGATAAAGGAAAGAAAAGAGAGCAAAGAACACTACAAACAATATTATGCTACTCAATCAAATCACAAAGGAGAGGAGTGAAACATTACCACCTCCACCCAAAAGCTCACTAGCCAATGGAGGAGAATATGAACTTGGCAAAGTCACCACAGCCGCAACTGTGATGAAGGGAGGTCTCGCAAGAATCCAAGCCCACACTTCTATAGCTTGCTTCACACTTGTAATCTAGAGTTGATGGAGTGTGGTTGTTGTTGCAATGTTCACAATGGAAGTGCTAGAATGTTTCTTGAGAGTGAATGAGATGCTAGAGAGAGATTGAATTGCTAAGAGATGAAATGAAGTGAGAATGAATGTCTAGAGAACAAATGAAGTGGGAGTGGATGAATTTGAAGGAAGAATGAGGAAGAATCTACCATTTTCAGGTTTGTTGGTCAAAGAGTGTTACAATTTGACCCCAATCAGGTGTGTAATGCCTCTTCCAACTCTAGACGTAGAAATCTGTTAGGGATGGCAACGCGCCGAGTAGACATCCATGAGCCACGCATTCATCCCTGAAAAATATTCTCAAGGAAACAAAGGATAGATGCCAAATGGATGGAAGGAAGCTAGGTGATATGTAATTTCACCTTTGGATTTGATTTTCTAAGGTGAGGGTATGTGAAAGGGGAATTTGCATAAAGGGTGCAAATTTGCTCCTATACAGAGGGATATATAGAGAGGGAGAGATAAACAGAGAGATAGAGAGATGGAGGGAGAGATGGAGATAGAGAGGTAGATATAATGAGATATATAGAGAGAGGGGGAAGATAGGGAGATAGAGTGAGAGGGAGCAAGAGTAAGAGAAAGGAGATGATAGAGACAAGTGATAGGGAGAGGTATAGTGAAAGGGAGAGGGCGGAAGAGATAGAGATAGAGATATGGAGTGAGAAATAGTGTGTGTGTGTGTGTATGAGTGAGAGATATATGTGTGTATGTGGAGATAGAGATAGAGAGGGAGAGAGATATATAGACATAAATAGATAGGGAGGGAGGGAGAGATAAGGAGAGAGATAAAGAGAGGGAGAGATAGAAGGATAAATATGGAGAGATAGAGCTAGGGGAGAGAGATAGATAGGAAAAATAAAGATATAGATATATAGGTCTAGAGAGAGATGGGAAGAGAAAGAGAGAGTTAGAGATAAAGAGAGGGAGATAAAGAGGGAGGTAGGGAGAGAGGGGGAGATAAAGATATAGAGATAGAGAAAGGGAGAGATAAAGGAAGAGAGGGACATATATCTCAATTGATAGAGGGGGGAGAGGGAGAAATATAGATAGAGGGATATATAGGGATAGGGAGATAAATAGAGAGAGGGAGATAAAGGTAGAGAGAGATATAGATAAAAAGAGAGAGGAGCAAGAGAGAGGAGAGATGGAGTAAATAAGAGGTAGAGATAATGAGATAGAGGGGGAGAGGGAGAGTAAGGGAGATAGATATAGAGGGGGAAAGAGAGATAGAAAGGAGATGATAGAGGTATAGAGAGGAGAGAGAGAGGGGGGAGAGAGATAGAGAGATAGAGAAAGGGAGAGGGAGATAGAGGAAGAGATATATCCCTTTATCTCTCCCTCTCTCTATATATCTATATCTTATATCTCACTCTTCATATCTAAATATTCCTTTTTACTTCTCCCTCCCTCTTGCTTTTATTTTTATTTCTCTAGAAACACAAGCATGTTATAATGTGCTAGGATTATAATGCAAGAAAACTATAGCGTGCTCATTTTGTGTTTTCCTTGGGTATTGTTGGAACCCTTAGGGTTGTACTTGCCTTGGGAATCCAACCCAAAGGATTGAACTTACATGTCAATGTCCAAAAGCATGTCTTTTATAAATTGTAAAGAAAAGTGAATAAACCTTGAGCATGCTCTATTAGGGTTAGAAATGGCAGATATCTAACAATTAAATGCAGATCTATATAATAAACAGAGAAACTAAAAACACATAGAATAAATCATAACATAGATAATTTAACGTGGTTCACCCAATTCGGGCTACATCCACCAAACCGCAGCCATCCAATACTTTTATTATCCAGTGTAAAACCTATTACAATCTTGTGAATAATCTCGTTTTTCATCATACAGTAATACCCATCCGAACCCCTTTTTACCAAGCTTAGAAGCTTCCAAATTTTAGGGTTCTACAAAATCGATTTTTTTTTTTCATTAATTTTTCCCTTTTTCGATGATCATGCAAAAAAGTAGGAAGAAAACTTTTCTCGAGGGCTGCCGCCCCCGAATCCCTACCCGGGGCCCGACCCGGCCCCAGACCCCGACAAGAATAGGGGCTAGGGTGTATAGTATACCTTGGGCTATACAGTATAGCATGATCAGTCACCACATACCAACAATCTCCCACTTGGAGACTGATTCTAGACAACACTGCTGCAATTATAGCTCCCACTGGAAATAAGGACCTTGGACCTTACTACTTTAGTATACTTGAATTCAACCTTGAAGACCAGCCGAAGCTAAAGAGGAGATCAGCTTCTCCCTTGTCACCGCCTTCATAAACATATCTGCTAGATTGACATCTGTATGTATCTTGTCCAATTTGACCTATCCATCCTCCAACACTGACCGAATGAAATGATATCTCAATTGTATGTGTTTTGTTTTAGAATGCAAAGCAGAATTCTTTGCAAGATGTATAGCACTCTGACTGTCTATAAACAAGTAATTTCTAGCCTGTTGTTTTCCCAACTCATCCATGAAAAGTTGCAGCCATATCATCTCCTTTTCTGACTCTGTTGCAGCAACATACTCTGCCTCTGTGGTGGATAAAGCAACCACCTTCTGCAAGCGAGAAATCCAACTCACTGTTGTCCCACCAACTGTAAATACATAACCTGTGGTACTTCACCTGGTATCTATATCCCCTGCTAAATTTGAGTCAACATAGCCTTTTAAATTAGTATTAGAGTCCCCAAAACATAAACAATTATTGGATGTACCTCTCAAATACCTAAGAAACCATTTTACCGCATTCTAATGCTCAACTCTGGGATGACTCAAATACCTGCTAACAACTCCTACAGCATGTGCAATATCCGGTCTCGTGCATACCATGGCATACATCAAACTACCTACAGCTGAAACATATGGTACCTTGGACATTTTTTCTTCCTCCTCTTGTGTCTTTGGACACATATCCTTAGTCAATTTGACATGACTAGGCAAAGGTGTGCTGACAGCTTTTGCATTCTCCATATGAAATCTCTGCAACACCTTTTCAACATAATTAGCCTGAGATAAAAACAATTTTATGTTTTTCCTATCTCTACAAACTTTCATACCAAGGATTTGTTTTGCTACCCCAAAATCCTTCATAGCAAAAGAATTTGCTAACTGTTGTTTTAACTCACTTATGTGATCCATGTTAGAGCCAGCTACAAGCATGTCATCAATATATAAACATAAAATAATGTAGTTGTCATTATCCAACCTCTTAAAATAAACACAATGGTCAGAATTACACCGGCTGTAGCCTTGCTCAGCCATAAAACTATCAAATTTCAAGTACCGTTGCCAAGGTGCTTGCTTCAAACCATATAAACTTTTCTTCAATCTGCACACTAGTTTCTCCTTACCTTTGACCTCAAATCTTTATGTGGTTGTTAAATGCTTCACACAAACCTAAGGTTTTGAAAATAATAACTCACCTTTCTTACCTTTCCATGCTTTTCTTCCTCCGAATACACACAACCCAAAGGATTAGAGGACCTCTACATTAAATAACAAATAGCACTATTTACGCTTTCTTCCCACAAGGCAGCCTGCCAATCCTTTCATAATTGCACGCCCATTATTGTTCTATTTCATGCACTCAACCAATTTTCCCGGTGGGAGTTTGAACTGCTTTTCTTCCTACTAATACTCATTTGAGAACAATAAATTCAAATTTTTTACGAATATCACCACTATTATCGATCCGGCATTATTTTCTAACTTTACCCATCTCAACTGCTTTCTCCATTTTTAGTATGTACTAAAATACATCAAATTTCTCTTCTAAGGAAATAACCATACCTTCCTAGTTGCATCATCAATGAATGTACTATCACGAGAGCCAATCGAGAAGATACCGAAGAACTCATTGCCATCCGTATGCGCACAAGCTCCAATTTCTCATCTTTCTTTTGTTTCCCATCCTTGACAAAACTTACTCTCTTTTGTTTTCCATACACACAACTTTCACAAAAATCCATATTAACACATTTTAGACCTGGTAAAACATTATTTGAATGAAGTACTTCCTTTCATACTTTTTTGGCAAAAATCATACTCAAGTCTATTATGCCACAAGCATGATCTTTATTCATAAAGAATCAGGAGGATCTTCTACTCATTAACTACAACAACTGCTTCCAAACATTGACCTTTTTTTCTCAGAATAATTAAAGTAGAAGGAACAAGATGACCGTATTAAAGATATAAGAAAACCTTTCTACTACTAAGGCACCCTTTGTGACCTTCCAGTTTTTATCACTAAAAGTGACAACACAACCTTCATCATCTAGTTGCCCTGCTGAAATTAAATTTCTGCTTAACTTTGGAACATGCCTTACCTCACGTAGTAGCCAATGATTCCCATTCTGCAACTTAATCTTGATTCTTCCCTTTCCAACAATCTGACAGGGTTCGTTATCTCCTAAATAAACCAGCCCAAAATCCTCTTGGACATAATCAAGAAAATAACTTCTATGGGGGGTAGCATGAAATGAAGCCCCCTAATCTAACACCCAAGAATCATCAGCATTATCAAGAGAAAGAATCAAAGCATCCTCATCAGATTTATTACTTACCACATTTGCCTCTTTACCCTTTTTGTTCCCATTTTTTCGAGACTTCAACAATCTTCAAATGACTCCGCTTACCATTGGTCACAGTTACTTTTGTTCTAGATTGGGACTTTCTATCCTTTGATTTTCCTCATGACTTACCATGATTTCCAGAATTGTTTCCTCTCTCCTTTGTTCTGCACCTGCTTTCTGCATTCAAAACACTGCCTGATGTGGATGTTCCACCTCATCTTTTCCTATGAATTTCTTCACTCAAAATAACACCAACAACATCATCAAACTTCAATGTATTCAACTGTAAACAAATTGCTAACAACCATTACCAAGCTATTCCAAATTTTTGGCAAAGAACACAATCAAAAGAGCCCTAACTTCTTCATCAAAGTTTACATTTATAGAAGTTAATTGACTGGTAACCGTATTAAACTCATTTAAATGATCAACAATTGACCCACCTTCTACCATTTTCATATTAAATAAATGTTTCATAAGAAATGCCTTATTCAAAGTGGAAGGCTTTTCATATAACTTTTCCAGGGTTTCCATCAACTCTTGAGTTGTCTTTGCTTTTGTAATATTGAATGCCACTATTTGTGCTAAGCACAAACGAATACTACCAAGAGTCTTTCTATCCAAGATCTCTCAGTCCTCATCTGACATTGTTGCAGGTTTCTTGGTTTTCCCTTCCAATGGCCGCCATAAATCCTTCTGATAGAGATAGTCCATCTGCATCTTCCATAACCACACACTTCCGCCCCATTAAACTTCAACCTTTTACCCTCATCTGCCATTGTTCTACTCAAATCAGAGAGACTCCTCCACTCAATCAGGTGGAAGAGACCTTTTCCAACAGACGATAATCTAAAACACAACCCGGCCTCGATACCACTTGTTAGGGTTAGAAATGGCAAGTATATCAATTAAATGCAGATCTTATATAATAAACAGAGAAACTAAAACACACACAGAATAAATCATAACATAGATAATTTAACGTAGTTCACCCAATCCGGGCTACCTCCACCAAACCACAGCCATCCAATACTTTTATTATCCAGTGTAAAACCTATTACAATCTTGCGAATAATCGTGTTTTTCATCATACAGTAATACCCATCCGAACCCCTTTTTAACAAGCTTAGAAGCTTCCAAATTTTAGGTTCTACAAAATTGGATTTTTCTTTTTTCATTATTTTTCCCTTTTTTGGTGATCATGCGAAAAAGTAGGAAGAAATTTTTTCTCGAGGGCTGCCGCCCCCAAACCCCCGCTCGAGGCCCGACCCGACCTCGAACCCCGGCAAGGATAGGGGCTAGGGTGTACAGTATACCATGGGCTATACAGTATAGCATGATCAGTCGCCACATACCAACATGCTCTCGATCAAGTTTGTATAGCTTTCAATATTGAGCTAAAAAAAATACCACAACATCAAGCTCTCTCTTGCCTCTCTAACCATATTATTTTTTCTATATTTTGAATATGCTAAGGTTTTTATCTTTAATTTTTGTTGCTAGCGTCTTCTTTTTTTGTCAAAAACCTATGTATGGTATTTTTTGTTTCATTTTTATCTATTCATCCAAATTTGAAACAAATTAATTTTTTACAATCTAGGCTCTATTCTATACGCATTAGAAAATTATTTTTAATTAGTTTCCAAAAAAAATAGGAGGGGGGGCACGCTCAATTTTTCATTTTTAAATGTATCCACTTTGAAAATTATTTGAAAACCATATATTCATTAAAAAATCAATAGTAAAATCAAGCTTAAACTACATGGTGTTAGCTAATTTTCTACTGAAGTGATTCTTGAAATACTCAAAACAAGTTAATATTTTAGGGGGAGTGCTCCATAAGCTATGTTAAGTTTTTTGACAAAAATAGGAGCACTTTGTGTGCTCTCCTATTTGAACCCCTTAATCTCCACCATTTTTCAAAAAATCAAGTTTAAAAAGTAGATTCAAAGTACTACAACTCTTTTTGTTGCATCTTCAAATTTTGAGTGTAATTTTCTTCAATTTCACATCCAAGATCAATTTTCACTAATTTCAAAAAAAGTTGTCCAGTTAAGACCCCCTTTTTGGTCCCTCATTTTTATTCACATACCCTCATTACCCCTAAAAAGAACTTGGATTTTGAAAATGTAGAAGGATAAGAAGCATTTTGACTGGGACCATAATTGAACTCATTCCTTGCTAACAACTTTTATTCTGTTGTTTTGTCATGGGCACATAAATTGATCAATGAAGCAAAACTATTATGATGTATGTTATCCTGAATTGGTTTGATAGTCACTTTGATTAAAATATGTTGAACCTTTGAATCATGCAAAGGTTTAATTAACTTAGAGCACATAGAAGAAAATCCTAGGACATAATAGTTGATTTGTTCATTACCTTAGGGAATACTCAAATAATCAATAACAAGTTTAAGGTCCATATTTACTTTAAATTTCTTGATGAACATTTTGTCTAGATTGCTAAATGTATGAATACTCTTAAGGAACTATATAGAAACACACAATAGCATAATCCTTAAGTGTCAAATGTAAGGGTGATAGAGGAACTAATTGTTTGGGTAAATGAAATGGAACAATTGAGGAACTTAAGGGCATTAAAGTTGGAAGACCTTATATGTAGAGTGGCTTAACTATGTGGTGTGGTAAGAGGAACAGTATTAAAGGATGAAGAGGATAAAGAAAAGGTACTAAAGGTTGACTCATACTAGTAGATGAAATAATGGTAGATGAAGGATCTAGAATAGAAATAGCAATTGTGAACGCTTCTATAGTAGAGGTATGGGTGAAGATAGGTGCACTAACCTTAAGAGATTGTACAAGTTTAGAACAAATAGCTTGTGAACTATCTTGACTATATCCATGATTTGGAAACATTGCATGAAACATATCCACTAGTTGTTTAAGATTCTTTGCATTAGCCAAACCAATAAGTTGATTAGTAAAATGTTTTCTATTCACATGAGCCTTAGATCGTAATCTTCCCAAATTTTATACCAATGCAATCACCATAAATATGTTACTATCACAAAATTGGGTAGCCATTGTAGAGTTTAAGTGAGGGTTTCTTCTTAATGGAAAATAATGATCTCGTGAAGCCCTTGGCATAAACAATAGTATGAGTAGGAATAGGAAAGACAAATAGAAAATCAAGGATAGATCATATCTTAAAATTGTTAGAAATAGGATGCGATTTAATTGCAATCCTAAACATTATTTATTTCATGTATCTCCTAAGTCCTTGGAAAGTGTTCACAAACACTAAGATTAGAAAGAGATTAATTATTGAATGAAATAATCATGTTAATTGCCATTTGTAATTAATTCTAAATAATAGGAGCATGTGAGGGCATCCAAGATGAGTTCCTAAATTTTAGGAGCACATGGGGTGCCCACATGGAAGGTGGAACCCACCTTGAGTTTAGTTAACTGTTTGGAGAAAAAGATAACACTTTTGTAATGCATGTAAAGATCCTAGAAGTTAGGGATTGAGGTTTGCATGCATGAAGTTCAGTTCAATTCATAATTAGTTTAGTTCATTTCAGTTCAGTTTAGTTCAATTCAGTTATGGTTTAGTTATCTTCAGCTGCATGTAGTTAGTTTCAGTTGAATGCTAGTTGACTTCAGTTAACTTGGAATGCATGACTAATGACTTGAGTTTCATGACAGATAATAGGTGACCACTTTCAGTTAACAGGGGATGACCATTCTTGCATGAATGGTGGAGAGATATGTTTCAATTAATAGAGATTGACTTGGACTCACCTTGGGCGCCCAAGTTGGCTTCTTGGAGTTAACACTTTTACATGATAAGATATTTCAGAAGGCTGAGTTAAGTGGGCCCATTCTTGGGCACCTACTTTGAGGATAAGCTTTGAAGATATCTTTGGAATAAAGGTTGAGTTATGACTTCAGTTTGGGATGCCCAAATGGATGAAGGAGTTGATTTGACATTGTTCTTCATGATAGAACTCTACTTGCAAGAGATAGGCATAGGTTTTTGGTGATAAGCTTTGAGTTTTGTAATTGTAACTCCTTGGAGTTTACAACGTTGATTATTGCCTATTTATCTCAAGCAAGTTGAAGAGAGTTTGTATCAGTCTTTATTGCAGGTTGTGAAGAGGAGTTGTTGAAGGCAAAAGAAGCATCTCAAGCAAGGATTGGAATTATTGTAATCTTATTCTGAGATTAAATAATACATTGCTTCTTGGTGGAGTTTTTTCCCAAAAGAGTTTTTCCACAGTATATGTTGTGTATCTTCTAATATCATGTCTAATTCTTCTACAACCTTATGTCTTCATTCTACAAATCATAAAATGAATTAATCAGATAATCACCCACAAAGAATTTGTAACAAAAAGTACATATTTAGATCAGCAATCATAAAGTTTTACAAAGTATTAAGCTACATAATCACCTCAATTTTCAACATTTTGTATCAGAGCTGAGGTTGGGTAGAGTTTGGGATGCCTTTCTCTTAAAAGATTGAAGGTTTTTTGGCTATAGTGGGAGCTTTTACTATTTTTGTTATTTGCTGATTTTGGAAAATAAGTTTGTTACAATGAATTCTCATTTAGATATTGAAAGGTTCAATGGATCTAATTATGAGATGTGGAAATTAAAAATGGAGGATCTCCTTGAAGAGAGAGATCAGTGGTTAGTTGTTGGTAATGAGACAAAGTCACCTACAACGATGTCAGATGAGGATTGGGCTAAGCTTGGTAAGAAAGCAAGAGGGATCATAAGATTATGTCTTGTTGATGTTGTTCTCTTGAATGTTTCAAAAGAAACTACTGGATATAAGTTGTGGAAGAGAATAGGTGATATTTATCAAACTAAAAGTCTTACTAATAAGTTATATCTTAAAAGACAATTGTATTCTTTAAAGATGAAAGATGGTGATTCTGTTGCAAATCATTTGAATGCTTTTAATTTGATTCTAAGTCAGTTAGCATTTGTAGATGTAAAGCTAGAAGATGAAGATAAATGCATTTTGTTACTTTGTTCTTTACCAAAATCTTGGGAAAATCTAATTGTTGTTGTCAATGGTAGTGGTACAAATTCGAAGATGGACAATATAATTCCTACTCTCCTATCAGAGGAGATGAGGAGGAAGTCTAAAATGGAAATCCAAGATGTCTTGTTTGTAAAAGGTAGGCCTGAGAAAAAGGAACCTAAGGGAGACAAGGAAGGGAAGGGTAAGTCAAAAGGACGGAGTAAGGTAAATTGTTGGAACTGTGGTAAACTGGGACATGTGAAGAAGGATTGTAAGAACAAGAAAGACGGTTCTGATTCTTCTATAGAGGAATCCTTAGAAGATAGTAATGATGCATTGGTTATTTTAGCTAATATTGTTTGTCATAACTCTTTGCTTCATGTTTCAGAGTGATCTTCACGGAGAGGATGGTAGTCACGATGACACGTGTGACTCAATACCACAGTTCAGTGGGATTTGTTGGCAGTGACGTGGATGCATCATTGGTAAGGTTATCTTCATGTGATTGGGGATATGGTTTTTTCTTGGTTTAGAGTGGTTGCTATTATGTCATGGTTTACTCTTGATTCTAGATTAGAGTTTGGCAGATTACATGTTCTTTTGAGACCAAGATGTATGTTATGGTGCATGTGATCTCCTAGAAGGAGATGGTTAGATCATGTTGTCATGTTTAAGTTCCTGATTCATGATTGGAGCTTTGACATTGATCTTGAGTAGTTCTCTTATGTATTGGGTACATTAATCGTTTGTTTGATTAACTTCATGATAGTGCTATGTTGCATTTGGAGTTTGGCATGGATTCGCTAGTTACAAGTCCTCATGGATACTTGGAGAAATAGGTGAGGCTTGAATTCTCTTAGGGTAAGAGATATATGTTGGAATGGTTACTTGTAAGAAAAGCTATCCAACAATAAAGACCAAGAAGCCTACACCTTGGTTGGACGTAAGTTCAATACACTCAGCAGTTTCACATGCCTCCAAAGAGGCAGTTTGGTTACAGAGACTTGGGAAAGGTATTGGTTTTAATTGCAAGTAAGTTAAACTTGAATGTGATAGTCAGAGTGTTATGTGTTTAGCCAAAAATCCTATGTATCATGCTCGTACTAAGGATGTTGATGTTCAATATCACTTTGTGCAAGAAATGGTTGAGAGTGGGAAGGTATTAATTGAGAAAGTTGACACTTTAATTAATGTCGCAAATTATCTTATGAAACTAGTTCCTACAGATAAGTTCTCTTGGTTTTAATCATTTGCTTGGAAGCTTCATGATTATGCAGGTTGCATTTGAAGTTGGCATGGATTGATTAGTTGGTGCAGGAAGGCCATTGGCCTTGAGTCTTGTACTTGATTTATAATATTTATTCCTTGTTTAGAATAATTGCGATGTATAATGTCAAGTGGGAGAATGTTGGACATAGGATGTCATTTAATTGCAATCCTAAACATTATTTATTTCATGAATCTCCTAAGTCCTTGGAAAGTGTTCACAAACACTAGGATTTCAAAGAAATTAATTATTGAATGAAATAATCATGTTAATTGACATTTGTAATTAATTCTAAATAATAGGAGCATGTGAGGGTGTCCAAGATGAGTTCCTAAATAATAGGAGCACATGGGGCGCCCACATGGAAGGTGGAACCCACCTTGAGTTTACAAGGTTGATTATTGCCTATTTATCTCAAGCAAGTTGAAAAGAGTTTGTATCAATTTTTATTGCAGGTTGTGAAGAAGATTTGTTGAAGAAAAAATAAGCATCTCAAGCAAAGATTGGAATTATTGTAATCTTATTTTGAGATTAAATAATACATTGATTCTTGGTGGAGTTTTTTCCCAAAAGGGTTTCTCCACGGTATATGTTGTGTATCTTCTAATATCCTGTCTAATTCTTCAACCTTCTATCTTCATTCTACAAATGATAAAATGAATTAATCAGATAATCACCCACAAAAAATCTGTAACAAAGAATACATATTTAGATCAGCAATCATAAAGTTTTACAAAGTATTAAGCTACATAATCACCTCAATTTTCAACAAAAATAGGCTAAAAGTGTAAACCCTATGAAAAGACAATGGTGGGTAGGGTGTGCATGAGGATACCAATGAAAATAACCACTAAACACTAGAAATAAGAATATATCAATAAAGAAAAAAGACTAAAGGATCAATCAAATCTGAAAAGTGATAAAATTGTAAATAAATGTTGATCTGGAAACCCTTACTAGACTTTAAGCTTGTGTGATTTTGTCATGTTTACCAAAATGAAAGGAAATGAATGTCATTAGAAGTTAAGTCTAGGCTAATCAATAAAAAAGCACAATCAACCTAAGTAATTATAGACAAACAAAATGGAATGGATCATGTCATAGACAGTTACTATAATGATACAAATAAAAATAAATAGGTAAATAAGACACTTAGCTCTATGATTGAAGAATGAGTATCAAACGATGAAGACTTTGGAATATGTGCCCTTAGACTTAGGAAACACTGATGATAATCATGTCTAGATCATAATCAAGAAAATTTTATCTACTTTGCTTTAGGTCAGATTTGCACTTTTGGATCTAGTTTGCAACTATGAACTTAACCTCTAATAATCTTTTAATTTTGCACTTTGTTCAATCTAAAGTGAACATCAATAGAAAAAGGATTTAGTATTGTTTTACAAGTTGCACATAAAATGATCCCACTATAACATTTTGTCAAGTCATTGTAAGGATTTTAATTTCAACTTTGGTAGTTGACCAAGATGACAAATAATTCACAAAGAAATTAGTATTTTGTTACTCCTTTTAAGCACCCAAACCAAGTGTGTTGCTAGTTATTCCTCTTCTAATGAACCTAATGATTGATATTTGAGTGTGAGTGTATTAAAAGCAATGTAAATGAATTTCTTTTATACATGAGAATACACCAAATCACAAAAGAATGTACAAAGTTGGCTTGTGGCCAAGGTGGAAAAGGAGACGACCCACCCAAGATCAAGATTCTTAAATTTGAATTGAGGCATGCCAAGTTTGCACTTATGAGGGTGATGTCACACTTGCAAACTTAGCCTAGGATTAGACAAACATATTGGATTCTAATAGACTAGGGCTTTATGGGTACTATAGCAACGATCGATATGAGAATTAGATAGTTAAGCCAAAAAATATGGAGTTTTGTGCACATAGAAACTAAGATAAACAATAAGCATAGGATTGCATACAAATAAAGGCTACATAAATGTGCTCAACTTTGCACAAGAATGTGTCATGTGTAGTTATGTAAAATGTACCAAGATATTACCTCAAACTAATTATAAAACCAAATGGGAAAAGGCACCAAAGTGCATTTTTCACCAATACAATTATAAATTTGTACATATATTAAAAGTTTGAGATAAAATTCTTTGGAGGCATCAAAACACATAGATATAATGAAGTGGAAAGAATTGCCCCTCCTAACATTGTTTAATACACTCCTATTTTGTGACTAAAAATTTCTTTAAAAAATCAATTTCTACAAGATTTTAAAAGTTGTCTTTCTCATCAAATTGAATATACCTAAAAGTGTATCAGAATTGTTTCTATAATTATATAATAGAAATACCATTTATTCATTCCTAATATCAATCTTCAAAACAAGTTTACATAATGATAAAGCTTTGAATTCCCTTTAAAATACATTTATCAATATTTGAATTAAACAAATAAATAAATAAATTCTCATACACTTGGTGACCTAAAATATTTCTTTTAACATACCTTTATCATTTGTACTTCTACACTTTCAAAAGCTTTCCTTGTGTTAGTAACCTGAACTCTCTTCCTAAAACCTTTTTTTCCTTTGAAGGAAGGAAAAAATCTTTGGATTTGCACATCTCTTGTATTTGGCCGTTCCACTATTTTGTTCACATTGTGAATGCTTAATAGTAAAACCAATTTCTTGTATGACATGTTTCATATTTTTAGTAAAAGTTATTTATATAGCTTCACAGGTGCTCTCCCAGGATCATCATATGTGAGGTGTGATATGCTCTTCTCAAGACTTTGAAGTAAACTAGGATAACGATGAAAAGTATCAAGACAAAAACACAGGTAGTTATCTACCGTTCATGAACAAGATTAAATTAATGGCGAAGTAAATCCTAATGGTCATCAGGATACTCCTATTGAACAAATAGTTTTATGATTGTTATTATACTAACAAATTTAACGGGAGTCAACTACAAATTATTTCACTCTAGATTAATTAAATTGCTTATAATCTTAAAGAACAGAGTACTTGATACCATACATTTTCAATTAGCAACAATCCATGCAAAACTGCACTGCATCATCCATGAAGAATTGGAGCTTTCCGAGGTGATAGTTTATCAAATGCAAATTTTACTTGGCTTAATGGGGTCGAAAAACTAGAACTGTCACAGTATAAACTCGCAATTAAACAAGAAATTTGTATTTGTAAAGCAAAGGCAATAATTAGACAAGATCAGTAAGCAGACATCAGTGAAGGGAGGCAATTGATAAACAACTAGAAAGTTACAATTATACTGACTTTATTTCTGATGCATTAGAGGCAGACGTGTACAACTCAAACTACATTGTTATATAATGTTTTTGGTCAACTTATTTCATGCAAAGTGTTTAATTCTATTAGATATATGATATTGACAGTCACCACTGTAACATTGAACCATGATATATAGCTTTTATAACTAAAATGATCTTAGTGGAGTCTATTTTCAATCATGCCAATAGAACCTTCATAAAACAGTGACGAGAAAATTATAATCATCTCACCAGTTAAATCCATTTTTCAAAACATCTTCTTTAAACATTAATAGGATAAATGTTATATACCATTTCTGCATATAATGCAGAAAGCAACTTCAATATACTTTAGTAAAGTTCCATAATGTGAACAATACTAGAACTTCGCCCCTGATGTTACTAAAGAACACCTAAACTGGCTGCTTATGAAGTATGAAGAGCTTTTGAATGATGATGAATGTGTTCATCGATAAAGGTGGCAATAAAAAAGAATGAGTGATCATATCCAGGCTGCAGCCTCAAAGTCACTGGAACATTGATACTCTTACATGCCTCCTCAAATTTATGTGGCAGCAGCTGATCTTTTAAAAACTTATCCTCGTCACCCTACAAATCAAGAAGATATTCTTAGAGGTGAAATCAATTATCAAGATAACCAAACAGAAAATTACATCCAAGTTAAAATAGTTGTCTTACCAACATCCATCATATCTTTTTTCTAAAAAACGATTACAGGCATCACAGCACTTTATATCAGAATCTTGATGAAGTTACGTGTAAAAGAATCATCAAAAATGTGTGCATGTATCGCATAATCATGATAAGGTGATGTGAACAAAACTAAATGGTGCTGTTCAGATAAAAAGCTATTTTAAGTATGAGAAATGAAGCCCATTAAGACAACAGACTTCAGGAACCTATTAGAATGCGATCCCGCTTTCTTCTTGTTACATCCCCCAGATTTTTTCAAAGAAAATCAGTGTTTTTCTTCGTTAGTGCACCTGACATTATACAGGCTGGTTAGCGCCGACCTGATTCAATTATGAGCACAAAAACAATACATATGCAAGGTTAGAAGTTTCTTATTTCCTCATTCATTTTGCAGTAGTCATCTGAAAAGAGCAGATACACACAGCAAAGGGCAGATGTTGAAGATGAAAAGCATGCAAGAACAAGTGTTAGCAGACAAAACAACAAAATACATGGAGCAGCAAGCAGAATAGCAGGCCTTTAACGGCAGCAAAGAGCAGAACAATGAGGCTCATACACAGCATAGGTAAGAGAAGATGAAGTGAAAAATGGTAAGGATGGCTAGAAGTTCCGCCACTTCAGTCTAAAGAGAGTAATATCAACAGAAGCAAACATTAGAGGCACAGATTTGGAGTTGCTTTGCCACATGGTTTCTCTGCCCATGTTTAAAAGTTCTTCCTTGGCTTAAGTGAAGAAAAGTTCCTCCTTGAACCAAAAAATGGCAGTAAGAGATGAAAGTTCCTCAAATCAAAAACGTGGCAGAAGTGATGGAAATTTCCTTCTCAGCCAAAACAAAGCAGTAACTGGTGAAAGTTCCTCCTGAAAGCCAAAAGTGGCAGTAAGTGATGAAAGTTCCTCCTCAAGTCAAAAGTTAGGCAATTACTCCAAAAAGTGTGCACATAGACCACTATGACCCAGCATAACTGTTGGTAAAGAACACCTGGGGTCAAAAGCCAACATTTAGATGACAGATGTTGCTAGAAAGGGCACCTAGCGTCATTCTCTTGGTTCTTCCAAGATGCCTTCAATGTTTAAGCTTGCTTTTTTCTTGGTCCTTACAGATCTTGGTGTTTCAGACTTGCTACAGAAAAAATTCTTGTTGGAGTTTCAGTGCTCCGTAGAAGATCTACCAAATTTTTCACCAAAAGCTTCTATTTTTAGAATACTGCTATTTTTATTAGGTTTGCTTTTTAAGGGAATCACAAAGAAGGTTTCATTCATCCAACTATTTGTTTAAACTTTAAGGGAATGACAATGAAGGTTTTATTTGTTTAGAGATGGTTGCTTCTTCAGGTTTTAGAGCAAAAAGAAGGATGTTCATGGATCAATTTGCTATTTTTAGTAGTGGCTATTTCTGGTGGTTCTTTTTCTAGACAGTGAATGAGAGCCTATTTTTAGGCCACTTTAATTAGTTTTCCCGCTTTTTCTGTAGCTTCTAGGAGTTGCTTTTAAACTTCATTTTTTAGGGATATTTAAATATTCTTTTCAGTTTTCAAATCCCTAAAAACATACTCATTATAACCTATAAATAAGTGCCTAGGGAAAAAGAAATTCTTAAAGATAGTTGAAGTTGTGCTTATGCTACAGAGATTGTTGTTTGCATATTTAATCTGAGTTATATGTGTTCTTGAGCAAGATTCCATTAAGTTGATTGTAGTGAGGAACAGTGTTGAGCTTTGTATCAACATTGTCTTTCATCCTAGAAACTTTGTGTGCTTCTAAGGGTTTATCTTTCTGAAATCTTGCACTGTCATTTGGTGTAAGTAGTTTTTGTTTAAGCCATTCTTGTGCATGTGGATCTATTGATTTCTATTTCCAGCCAATTAGGAAGCATTCATAATCTAGTTTACTTTGTTTCAGCTGCAAGCTTTTATTCATAAAAACACCTTTTTGAGAGATGAACTTTTCAAGTCTTGTTCTCAACCTCCAAAAACCACAAAGGTTAAAGTTTATTTTCAATTATTTCCTTAATGCAAAACCTACATTGATGATATTGTAAAGCGTGCATCGTTGTGAATCTTGTTCATCGTTTTAGGGTTGGAGTAGTCTTTAGATTTCAAGGAGCTTCCCCTACTAATTCAAAGAGAAAGATTCCTTAGTTTGCTGTTTCAATTTGTGTTGTCTCAAAATAGACAAGTTAAAACGTTAACAATTTTTGGCAACCATTGTGAGGAACATTTTACTAAAAAAATTTATCTTGCAACTAAGGTTAGCAGTCTTGCCGCCTCCTACTAAAGTATCGTCGTTCTAGTAGATAAAGCCTATACTAGATCACAAAGGAGAGCAGGTCTTTCTGATCCTATTTTTCAAAGCTTTGAACCAACCATCTACAAGCAAGGATTCTTCAACATCTATTCCTAACTTATTGAAGTCTTTTCTGCATTGGACAAATAACCACTCTATCAAATAAAGGATGATCGTAATAACAACAACAAGAAGCCTCACTCTCTCTTTTTCCATGGAGAAATAATATTGGTCCACTTGCATTCGAAGTTTGCCATGATTTCCCTCATGGCTCTAGGAAAGGATTTCCTAAGTTTCATTTTGATGGCCCTCAACACTTAGATGAACAGATTGCAACCTTCACTAGAGCTTGTAGCATTTTGAGAGTAGAACATAAAGATGTTGCACTGTAACTTTTTGTTGAGGTCTTGGTTGGAGGCGCAATAGAATGGTTCAACCTTCACTAGAGCTTGTAGCATTTTGAGAGTAGAACATAAAGATGTTGCACTGTAACTTTTTGTTGAGGTCTTGGTTGGAGGCGCAATAGAATGGTTCCACCATCTTGCCACGAGTTCAATCAAAAGTTGGGAGATCATGCACAAGTTCTTGACGTGTTTAAAACCTGATAAGGATGACCCTTTTCTTTTTGCCCAACTATTAAATGCATAGAAGGATAGCCATGAACCTATGGAGGAGTTCCTCACGGGATTCAATCACCTTCTCAACAAAATTAGTGCTACTTCAAAGCATTTTCTTAAGATGACATGATTACTACTAGCAGACTCAAAAAAGACTCCATCAAGCCCATGATTCCAAGTTCCAACGGTCCTCCCATGCAAAAAGTGGTGACTGATGTAACAAACCTAAGAATACCTATGTTCCATGGCATTTACCAGACAGGAATGGCAGGACGACAGGGGACACATTTCAAGGACAGCAATCTAAGGACCATTTTCTATATGAATTTTTTCTAAATATATTATAGAGAGAAAAAAATAGATACTCAAATTTATACAAGTTAATAGACAGCACTATAACAGCAGTAATATAGCATGACACAGTTAAAATGATGTTGGATTATGTCTGCAGAAGCCTGCATGCCAACCACATTCCAAAAAAAAATGTCTACACTTCTCACACAATACCACACTGTACCAAACCATGGTGAATGCACCTTTAATCTCTTTTGCAATTGACAATAATAACTTACTATGATACCATATCAAGAATTTTGAAGTTTGAGACTTTTCTGAACAATGAAATCAGAAATCCAAATTATTGCTGTTAGTGTTAATTGTTATATAACTTATATCATTAGCTATGAATTTGAATCAGGATATATTTGTTGCTGTTATACCATAGTTTGCAAACTCGGACTTGGAGAGAACTCAGCAAGCCAAAAAAAAATCGACTTGGAGAGTACTCGAGAAAAACCCAGCAAATCTTGGCACCTTAAAAAACACTTAAATTTTTGAATAAAATAATATTTTATGCAAAATATAACTAGAAAATGTATCAAATGAATTTGGTGGGGCTATGGGGGCAACACCCCCAATAAGGTCAAGGGGCAGCACCCCTCATGAGGGTCTAGGGGCAGCACCCCCAACGGGGTTGAAGGGTAGCACATCATTTTCACAGTTTTTTAAAAGGAAAAAAAATAACCTGTTGCAAATCTGAAAATCTGAAAATTTCTTCTACAAATCACTTAATAAATCTTTGCAATATGCTCTTAAATTAGTGCTTGCTGCTGTGTATGTAATGTAGGGGCAAATGCAGGGTTTTATAGACTCAAAACCATGTAAATGGCATGTTTAACCTTGGTTTTATCCACATTTTACTTGCGTTGGATGCATTTTACCTGCGGCAGCAATTTATCACACCAGACTCTTTGAGTTTTGGCGAGTACTCAAAAAAAAACTCAGTGAGTTTTCACTAAAAATGCAGCTGCTTAACTCCACGAATTAACATCAAAAAAACTCGTGCAGTAAAAAAAGCCTTGAGTACTTGCAAAATTGTCAAGTACTATGTGTTATACTACTGTTATTGCTATCACTAGTTGTCGCTGACTTTCTGGGTTTGTCTCAGCATGTTCAGAGGGGTAATTTGGTGATTCCCATGAGCTCAGGTGATCAAGAGGACTCATATGCCACTTTTTGAGGTGATTTCTGGCTACTAGTGTGCTCTCCAAGAATCTTGGAGAGAGTGTCTATTTATAAAAAATCACCCGATGTGCTCTTTTTATCATTATTCTTCATCGGGATCACTCCAGCGCAGTTAGTTTTCAATTCAGATGCATTCCGATAGTTTCCACAAAATGAGTATATTAATGGCTTAATTTTAATTATTTTACTAAGGTTGCCAAATATTATTTAAAATATTTTAAAAGCACCTTAGTGTTATAGCTCATCAGAACCAGGGTGAAATGTTTTAAATCATGGATGTATTAAACGGAGTCCTTGCGTGTCAAATTATCATTATTTTACTAAAAAGGTCTTTTCCGAAGCTAAGGGGAGTTTAAGTTAAAAATTGAATTTTAAAAAATAGTTTCTGGAGAGTTTGGTGGAAAAAGTATAAAAAAAGGTTATGAGAGCTTATTTGGATATGCGGATTATTTTACTTTCCTCTTATGAAATCCCTTGTGGTTCCATAGGATTGAACGGTGTTCATCTCAAACTTCTAGAGGACGAAACCCCTCTTGGAGAATATCATCCTCGGTGGTGAAAGATCCTCTCTGCGTGATAGCTGATAGATTCATTCAGAGTCTATGCTTGTGCTTCATTTGCATATTTTGGGGATTTGAAGGTTTTATATAGGTTTCCAGTCGGAGAT
>VDFB02057462.1:0-25175 GCA_007258455.2 Sequoia sempervirens
GATCTACCATGAATATGGGCACTTGCAATGAAAGTTTCCTAAACTCAAAGCCTCTAGCTCTTCTTTTGTTGGGGCTTCTTCAAGGATGCCTCCTCACCCCGACCCTACAAAGGAGAAAGGTAAAGCCCCTAGCTATGTCAGAAGGGGAAATGGATAAGGAGGGTTTTGCTCTAGTAAAACCTTGCAATAAGGGTAGAGGCAAGAAAAGAACCCTCAAGGATAGGCAAGAGGATGTAAGCTTTAATAATTTTGAGGCCCTAGAAGATTTGGATCAACAAGTTTTGTGCCTGAATAAGGATGTTTCTATTGATAATATTTGTGAGATGGAGTAGATGGCCTGTGATAAAGATAAGTGTGACAATCAATGTGTGGAGCTAGGTGCTTTGGTTCCTCATGGCCAGGCTTTGGATTCTACTATTCTACCTATCATCCCAGAAGGGTTAGAGGAGTCTAATCCCTCTAATTATTGTTTGGGTTCACAACCTTTGGATATAGTTCAAGATTTGGGTAAGAGTCTCTAGGTTTCTCTTCTTTGGGTCTTCATGAGAAAAACTTATAGAAGGGGGTGTTAGAGAAGCCTTCCAAGGCTGGAAGGAAGAAAGATCAAGATAATATTAAGGCTATGGGTGAGAATTTGGTGGAGTTGGGCTCTGTTAAACCCATTGAATCCAATTTTTCTAAACCCCATAAATGATTGTTCTCTCTTGGAATGTAAGGGGTTTGAACAACATCCCTTGACAAAAGGTTGTTCAAGATTTGATTAAGGTCCACTCTCCTGATGTTGTTTTTATCCATGAGTCTAAGCTATCTATAGAGGGTATGACCAAGATTTGTCTCAATATTTGGTGGCATGGTGAATGTCACTGCATTGGTGCTTAAGGCATTGCTGGTGGGATTGTTTTCTTTTAGGACTAGCAAAAGATCTATCCCTTGTGATGGATTGCAAGCAGATCTTCTCTATCCATGACTGCTTCAAGCTTTGTTTCTGGAGAGATACTATTGTTTTCTAATGTTTATGCTCCTTCTGATTTGCTAGGAAAGGATCATTTGTGGGACCACTTAAGTTATGTGCGATCTTTAGCTCTATTGCTTCCTTGGGTTGTTGCTGGGGATTTCAATTCTATTCTTAGTCTTGAGGAGAAGAGAGTTGGTTTGGATCGTTTGGAGCCTTCTTCATGTTTGTTTAACTTCAATTTATCCCAGCTGAATTTGATAGATATGAAGCCTCTCAATGGTTTGTTTACTTGGAGCAATAGGAGATGTGGGGTGGACTCTATCTATAAAAGGATAGATAGGTTTTTGGTTTCAAGCTTCTAGTTAAGTAACCAATGGATTTCTAGTTCTAAAATCCTAGACTAGCGGGGCTTGGATCATTGGCCCATAAAATTTTCTGTGCAGGGCCGTGAAAATGTCAAGAACCCCTCCTTCAAATTTTAGTTAATGTGGTTGCGAGACCCTTCTTTGTTGGACCTAGTCAAGGTTTGGTGGGCTAATGGTTGACCTTTGCATGGGACAACCGTGTACACTTTTGTTAAAAGGATTCATTTCATGAAATTTCAACTTAAAAAGTGGAACAAAGAATGATTTGGGAATGTCTTTAAGGAAAAATCAACAACTCAAAATCAGTTGGATTTCATTTCTAGGTAGAATAGAGACTATGGTATCACTTAGGAGTCCCTTAAGGCTGAAGTGGAAGCTTTGGAGAGGCTTTCTGAATGGGAATTAAGGGAGGAGTTGTTTTGGAAGCAAAAATCAAGAATTAACTGGTTGTAGGAGGGAGACATGAATACTGCTTTCTTTTTCTACTCTGTCAAGGCTAGAGGACATGGGAATCTTATTTCCTCTATTTTATCTTCTCAGGGTGCACAACTTTCTTCTTTTCATGATATATCCTAGGAGGCTATTTGTTATTTCTCTGCCCTATTCTCTAAAGATGTTCCAGAGGATTTGGATAAAGTGAATAAGGTCTTGGCTTGTATTCCTTCTATGGTCTCCTATGAAGTCAACACCGAACTTTCTCGGCCTATCTCTCTTGATGAGTTGGAGGAGGTTGTTTTCAGCATGAAAAAAGGAAAGGCTCCAGGCCCAGATGGATTTCTTGTTGAGTTTTATCAAGAGTTTTGGGAGATTATCAAATGGGATCTTTTGGAGGTGGTGCAAGAATCTCAACACAGTAAACAAATGTTGAAAGCTCTCAACTCAAATTTCTTGGCTCTTATTCCCAAACGCGAGGGTGCTAACTCTTTTGATTTGTTTGGGCCAATTGCTTTGTGTAATATTGTTTATAAGATCATTGTAAAGCTAATTGCTGAGTGATTAAAGCCCTAGTTAGTTAATCTCATCTCAGAGGAGTAGGGGGGTTTTGTGATTGGTAGATATATTTAGGATGGGGTGGTGATCATTGCGGAGGCTATCCACTCCATGGAGGTCTTGAAAGAGAAGGCTATGTTTGTCAAACTAGATATGGCTAAGGAATATGACTGGGTTAGCTGGTCCTTCCTTCGCAAGATTTTGGGTGCTTTTGGGTTTGCTAAAGATTGGATTAATTGGGTGATGAGTTGTGTCATGTTGGTGTCGTATTCTATTTTGATTAATGGTGTACCCTCTTCCTTGTTTGGTGCTTCTAGGGGCCTAAGGCAAGGTGATCCCTTGTCTCCATATCTCTTTATTATCATGGACGAGGGCTTGGGTAGATTCCTTAAAGACTTTCAAAGTAGGGGGCTGATTCAGGGTTGGTCTTGGGAGGTGGTTTGGCTCCACATACACATTTGAAATTTTTGGATGATAATGCCCTTATGGGGATGACAAGAATTAAGGAAGCTAGTAACTTCAGGCAAGCATTGGATGTCTATCTTGTTGCTTCAGGTCAGAAGATTAATGAAGGGCAGTCTTCTATCTTTTTCTTCAATACTCCTTTTCTTATTCAGACTCATATTGCACACATTCTCATATTTTAGATGGGTAATCTTCCTTTGTGTATTTGGGAGTTCCCCTCTTCATGTCTCCTATACCAAGAAGGACTTGGCAGCTCATTCTGGACAAATTTAGGGGTTATGTCAATCACTAGACCTATCGATGGTTGTTTTTTGTTGGGAGGATTATGCTCCTTAAGGCTGTGGTCTAGGTGCTTCCTCTTTACAAGTGTATGGTTCAAGATTCTCTTGTGAGCTTTATTAGAGATCTAGATGTGCTCTCTAGATAGTTTCTTTGGGCTAGGAGATTGGATTCTAAGAAGTGTAGTTTGGTTAAGTGGGATTCTATTTGTAGGCCTATCCAATATGGTGGTTTGGGTCTGCATCAGGCTTTAGCAGCCAAGCTTTACTGGCGTTGGTGTACTAGTCAAGATCAAAGTTGGGCTGAAATACTCAAGGTCAAGTATCTGTGAGGTGCTACAAAGATGGACATTCCTCGCTACCCTCTGGAGGGTAAGGAGTCTATGATCTGGGATACTCTTAAAAAATGTGCTAGTTTGATCAAGCAAGGCCTCTTTTGGATTTTTCATAAGGGGGTTGATGCCCTTTTTTGGCTTGATTCCTGGGATGGCTACCCTACTTTATTCACTTCTCATCCTCATCTATGAAATTTGGGTTCTATTTTTCTAGAGGCTAGATGGACGAAGGTTAGTGATTTTAAAGCTGGTGAGCGGTTGGGACAAGGGGAGATCTTCAAATGGAAATATGTTAGCTCTGGGCTCTTGGGGGTTCAGATGAGGACCGTGCTGAGCTGGGGAAGATTTTAGCTAAGAGACCTTGTAGTTCTCTACAACAAAGGGATGTTTTGACTTGGGTCCCATATCCTAAAGGGGTCTATTCGGTGGCAATAGGGTATTGTGAGTTAGACAAAAGAAGTATGGGGGGACGAAATCCCTTGGTGGAAGTATGCTTGGAATAAGTTTGTGTGGCCCAAATGTAACTTTTTCCTTTGGCTAGTGGATTGAGATAGATGCCTTACTTGGGACAATCTCTTGAAGAGGGGTTTTAAGGGGCCATCCATTTGTTTTCTATGTGGTAGTAATGAGGAGTCTTCATCACATCTTTTCTTCCAATGTTCTTTCTCTAGGGCTATTTGGCATTTATGGTGGGCAGTTTGGAGGAACACTTGTGTGCATGCTTTATCCTTGTCCAAGTTTTGGAGATCTTTGGGGAGACCCCCTGCTACTTCTTTCCCTCTCCAGATGGTGTGGGTTTTGGGGCCCTTGTGCATTCTTTGGCAGGTTTGGCTAGAACAAAATCATAGGATCTTCCAAGATAAAATGATGGTGGTTGCATAGGTTTGGCAACGTATTCTCAGTATTCTTAAGGAGACTATTTTTGCTAAGTGTGAGGTCGAGGCCCCCCTGAATGCTGAGGAGGCTAAGGTGTTTCAAAATCCGGGTTTAAGTGGTCTCACTTTGAAGAAGGCTTGTTCAATTGGAAGAAGATGCCCCAAAAGGAAAATTCAGCGTGAAGGTAGATGGTCTTCGACTCCTGTTGGGACTTTGAAAATTAATACTGATGGCTCTTCTTGAGGTAATCCAGTTTATGCTAGTGTGGGGGGGTTAGGGAGGGATAGTTTTGGGGCTTCCCTCTTCTTCTTCTCTAGGTATCATGGTATCCAGACTAATAACTTCATGGAGGCCCACTGGCTATTCTTGTAGCACTTGAAAAAGCTTGTGCCCTTGGCTGGCGCAAGATCATTTGTGAATTTGATTCACAAATTGTGATAAATTTGTTAAATAGGCAGAGCATTAATGACGTGAACTGGCAATTATCTTCTATTGTGTGACAAATTCACCAGTTGTGTAGTACGATTGAGATGGCGTCTTTTGTTAATATTCCTAGGGAACGGAACAATGTTGTTGATTGCTTGTCTAAGTGGGCTTATGAGTTCAAAGAAGATTGAAAGGTGGATGAGTGGGAGCAACTTCCTTGTGAATGTGCTCATAAGTTGCAAAGTTTGATTCAGGATGATATGGGTGGTCCGTGATTGGGTTATTGTTTTCTTGGGGGTTTGGTATGCTGTTTGCTGGCTTTTTAGAGGCCGATTGTGCCTTGGAGTCTCTTGCTATTGTTTCTTACTAGCTGTATTTTGTTATTTTCTTTGATTGAATAAATTTTTACCCTTTTAAATTTTTTTTTTCCAATATCTAACTTAAATCTTTATTCCACTTTTTAAATCTACAAGACCAATACCTCATAAAATATAAGCTCAAAATTTTTATTAATACTTTGCTTATATATAGTGTATATATATGTAGATGCATATTCTTTTCTTATATATATCTTAATTTTTAATTATTTTACTGAATTAAGAAAATTTATTGAACTCAAGATGTCTATTTAAATTTTATTTTATTTTATTTGCATAAGTTATATTTATTTCATTTTAGATACTTAATATTAATTTTAAAATTATTTTATGTATATAATAGTTATTTTTTTATTTACTTAATAATTATGTTATTTTATTTTTTTTACTTAAGTTATTTTATAATTTTGATTTGAAAAATATATGTTTTTTAATGATTTTTGTTAATACATTTAAATCATTACATTCTATACTTTACTACTATTATAATTAACATGTTTTAATTTTTAATTTATCTATTTATTTTTTATCCATTTTTAATATCAAATTAATTTAATTAAAAATATTAAAAATATAAGGAATGATTTTTATTGATTTTACATTTGTATTTTATAATAAATTCATTCATTTTCATATAGATAAAATAGATATGAAATTAAATATTTTATATAATGCCATTTTTATAGTTCAATATACTGAAATTGAAAGTATTTGAAATTTTTAAAATTAAAAAATACTCAAATATTATTTGAATATATATATATATATATATATTAAAAATAAGATAAGTTGAAAAAAATAATATTCAATTTCAACTTAATTTATATTACATTTAAAAAAAAAAATCTATTTAAAAAAATTTAAAAACTAATTTTATAATGTAAATTATAAGTATCAGTTTTTATTATATATATATATTCGTATATTAAAAAATATTCTAATTACTCAAAATTATATTGTCAACCTCTTTTATAATATTGATAATTTTAATATATTTCATATTTTTTCTTGAACTTTAGGTTAATTTTTTATTGATGTATTATTGATAGTAAAAAAAAAGTTTACATGTTTTTTTTTATTCATAAAAGAAAGTTTATGTAAGGTCCGTCCCTTTATATCATAGTCACAAACCTTTTTATTCTAAACTTATGCTACTCTATTGTGTAGATTAAGAGTTCATCATTTAGATGATACAAAATCCAGTTGTGTTTGATTGCCACTATACTTTTATTCATTTGACTCTAAGGGTAGATTAGTTAAATTCTTATGTGAATGCTTCTATTAAGATATATGACTAAATCTGTATTTATTGATACTATAATTTTTCATGCTATATTGTGTTGCTAAGGTCCACTTGTAGTAACATTTCTTTCTTATCATTTGACTCATGTTGATTTTGAATGTCTCCTATAATATTTACTTGAGGTTCCTCATAGCAAGTAAATAAGGATGAAGAGTCTTAGAGTCTTTACTGTTATTGAGGTTGTAACATATCATTGAATTATGATCTACACTTAAATTAGAACATCATACCTTGTAATTGGGAGATGTTAATAGAGAGTTAATATGATAGGGATGACTAAGCCTAGCTTTAATTAGATTAATCTATTGGCAATATGATTATCATTCATGTCAGAAGGGCATCTTATGGATGTCAAAGGCGAGATCGTTGGCAACGAGTTTGTTTGATGTCAAAAAGGGCATCATAAGGAGGTCAAAATGGAACATGGTTGAAGTTATAGAGAAAGCTTTGAAGAATTGCAAAAGTTTGAGCATCGAGCCTCAGGCTTACCTTTTATCAACACTGGCTAAAAGAAGAAAAGAGAGCCATTTTGCAGCTAATTCCAATTGGACTTCAAACTTCGAGCTTGAGGCTTACTCTTTGTTGCAAGAGATTGAACTTCAATATTTTTCCATACCTCATGTACTGAATGCCTCAAAGAAATGAAGAAGGAATGACTTAAGTCCAAAATGGCACGGGGCATTGGGGTTAAGGCTTATGTCTTAACTATTGGGCGTCAGAGATCAACCCTAAGGCTTATGCCTCAACATAATGTTAAGTATGAGGCAAGTAGGAGTTAAGTCTAAAAGAGCATTGGACATCGAACTTTGGCATTAAGACTTATGCCTTAACATAAAGCCAAGGATGCAAAAAACATGAAGTTTGACTATTGATACCCAAAAAGGTTTCGAGGATTGAAGATCGGTATTAAGGCTTAGGCCTTACCATGAATGTTAAGAAAGGGGGTATGATGGAACCTCGAACCTTGACACTGAAATAGTTTCAGTGTTCATGGGTTGGTGTTAAGGCTTATGCCATAACATGAAACAAAGGAAGGGGTAAGATGAAACCTCAAACCCAAACACTTGAAATAATTTCGGTGTTCACAGGTTGACTTGAGGCTTATGCCTTAAACATCTTGTCAAGTGTATATTAAGAAGAAAGCCTGAAGGCCAACATCCTAAAGGGTAAAGATTGTGAAGGAAATGTCAGACATTGCAGTTCGGTAGGAAGGCTTACGCCTTACCAAAGGGATGGTAAGTGGTAAGCATTAAGAGAAAAATCCAACACTCGAAATTCCTTTGGTGTTTGTAGGTTTGTCCTTAAGGCTTATTCCTTAGCAGTTTGTTAAGTATGCGGTAAGAAGAATTCCCGAAGGCCGACACCCAAAAAAGTTTAAGTTTGATTTGGAAAGGATTGTTTTAGACATGACAAGTTGGTTGGTTGGCTTACATATTAACACAAAGGTAGGTATGCGATAAGGGGAAGATAGAACCCCAACATTTGATAAACTCACACAAGTTTCAAAGTTCACGTTTCAGTGTTTCAAAGGTTAGTGTGTTGGTTTGCGATGGTTTAAAGGAAAGCAAATGGTAAAGGGTAAGGCAAATGGCCGAACCTTGATAGGCATAAAGAGGGCCATACATCGTGGTTAGTCTTGTTTCTTGAGTCCTTCAAAGCATGTCAATCATGAGGTATAAGGTAAAGGGTAAGGTCGATGGTCAAACTTCGATAGGTGTAAAAGAGCTTTGGACATATGTGTTCAGACTTGCTTGTTAATCTCTTCTAAGCACTTCAAGTAGGAGGTAAGCTCGTGATTAGTGATCCTTGACCTCGACAAGCATGAAGGAAGGAGTAATTCTTCCATTCTATAGAATGCTTGCATTGACTTGGGTTGACCAATGTGGGTATGCGGGTGAGCAACACATGACAAGCATTGATTGCACAATTGATTCACATAATTGTTGTGAATCATTTTGATAAGGTGAAATCAACATGGTAAGATTGACGACATAGTTTTAGGTGAAGATATATAGCCAACATTTAAATCCTGTCTAATAAGATGGTGACAATTTAAATGTCAAGATAGTTGAGTGATAACTGTCTAATCTTGGTGTGGTGTTAGAAGATCAATGGGTAGAGTTCAAAGATTGGGTTTTGACATTTGCAGGGTGAAAAAATAATGGAACTCTAAGTTAGGTGAATGAATTGGCATGAAAAATGATCTGATAGATCCAATGACTTTCTAGTAGAGGTTTGAATGAGGTCAGTGGTGTTGGGCTCAAGGGGGAGTTGGCTTGTCAATGAAGAAAAGAGGGAAAAGGGGAAGAAATGGAGAGAGGGGGAGGAGAATGGAAGAAGATGGCACATAAAGAGGAGAGGAGTTGGGTTTGGATGATAAATTGTGTAGGAAGATTATAGAAGGGGAGGTCGATAAGAGAAGAGGCCCAAAAAGGGAGGATGAGAAGATAAGTGGAGTCGAAGGGAAAACCATGTCTAGGTTGGATAAAACCCCTCCAAGAAACATGGTCTCATGGAGTGTAGAGGAAAGGGTATTAAGAGACCAAACATAGGGATTGAGGGCTGCAGTAGAAAGCCACAATCCCAAACTTCAGTTGCTAGGTTAAGTGATGGCTTACGACTATATTTTATAGCAGTCTTTACTCATTAGTGTTTTTCCTTCCTTTTTATACTTCAAGAACACATTTGAAGGATATAGAGCCAAGTATTTAATTGATAATAATTTTATTATTAAAGTCATGATTGCTGGTAAAAGACAAAATGCTCTCTTGTTTTCCCTGCAAACTTATAGCATATTGATTCAAATATTTTCCTGAGTGGAAAATATGGAAGCATAGACAAGGCACATGAATTGTTTGACAAAATGCCTCAATGCAACATGGTATTCCATTTTACCAAAAGAGTTACTATTGTCAAAAAATTATAAATATTATTATTGAAAAAGAGTTGATGATTCCACTATTTATAAGCTCAAGATTTAATCCATAAACACATGAGATCCAAGTAAGTCAAATAATCATTCTTAAACCTAGAACTATAAATATATTTTTATATCTATTTTTGTATGTGGGAATGGATGTATATGGTTGGGTGTATACATAAGTGGATGCAACAAATGTAATTTGTATACATACAAAACCAACCTTTATTTAGTCATTATTAACAAGGGATAAATAATGAGTGATTTATGTTTCTAGAGGGATACATATCTTATTAGATAGTCCAGGTGTAGTGTGTGTGCATAAGTAAATATGTATTTGAGTGGTTTTTAAGCCCTCATTATGGTGTAGGAAACAAACGAGTTAGATTCCACAAGTAGGATGACTAGAATAATAATTTGGAAATAAAGATGTAAAATGGATTAAAGTTTCCTATCTTCATTTGCCATGATATATGTTTTATCTATAAGTGATCATTTATCCATATTAGAAATTTTAAGGGTCCAACATCGAATTGAATAACTTGCTAGGGTAGGGATCACCATTTTATTAAACTAGCTTTTGCTTATAATAATTATATAACATTTGTTAAGTAGCAATATTAATTGAAAGGATACTCTACTGCCTAACATCTCTAGGCAATACTATCAAGGTTGGCATTGGCAAGAATTTAGCACCCTCAATTGGATTGTGACATATTAATTTCCTACATAAAATCATGTTACCATTTGATATTATTGTGAATTTATATGTCATTCCCCTTCCACTTTGTGGACATTAATAGTGTGATGACATTGTTCTAAATTATTGTAATTATACCATGAGGATCACTTGACAAATAGGTGACTAAATTTTACCTTATGGTTCAAAGTAGAGTTCTCTAGTAGGAGGTAAAGCTAAATAGGATTATTTCCTTAATGATAAAAGACATATACTCCCCTTGGAGTTTCACTTCTTAAGATAAGGGTTATTCTTCTTGTTATATTGCAAGATGCCCGTTGAATATCTTCCAACCACATATTGATCAATAGATGTACGATAAAGGAAATATAAGATATTATTTCCAAGATCCTTATAGTACATTCTTATGTTGTTCACAATTATCATCACCCAAAACTAATTATGGGTGATCCACAATACTGGTTTACAATTTTTGGCCAAATTAGACACTAGACTGATTTTTTCTAACTAAATCTTCACTTTCAAGCACCTATAGTAGCTAAACCGTGAGGAATTTGAAGATGATGCAAACTAGTGATTTGTGACATTTTGTCTGTAGATTCTAAATATATTTTTTTCAAAATTTTTGGAATCAGATTGCACTTCTTTTTCTATCTCCTTTGAAAACTAGTTTTTTTCAGTAAACACCATTTTTAAGGAGTGATGCACACTATATACAACATAATTTTTTTTCATGACGGATGAAATTCTAATTTTTTCAAATTTAGATTTGTAACTATGATATCTAGCACTTTCATTTCGTTTCATAGTGTTTTATTGAATAATTTTTTCCTTAATTAAGTTTCAAAGTCAAACCAATTACAATTCAGACATAGGTGGACCGTATACAACATAAATTTTTTTGTATGTATCGAAATTCATTTTTTTTTGTTTGATCAAGGACTTCAATATCTAGTGCACTGGTATTTTTCAAAATTTTCTCTTAATAATCTGCTATTTTTCCATGTGCAGAACATAGAGCTTGATTTTCAGTAAAAAAAACCTATGTTTAATCGAAACATATTAAAATTATATTCGTTGGATAGCTTGTTCCGAGGACTACCATCATCCAGTTGGGTCTGTGAAGTCTCCTCGATTTTCATCCTCAACTCGAACTTTGAAGGGAAAAATTATGGAGAAATTGGTGTCAGAGGGGGAGAAAGGGGGAAAAGGGGAGTTCGAACGAATCTAAGTTTGAGTGAACCCCCCTTGGAGGTTTGCTCAAACCTAGCTTCATTTGAACCAGGGTTCGAGCGAACCCCCCTTTTCACTAAGTTTCCCTTTGTTTTTTATTTCAGGAAATGTGGAATATGGTGCGACCCAACATTAAATAGGTTCGCTCGAAGGGGGGTTCAAGCGAACCCCCTTTGGG
Organism: Sequoia sempervirens; assembly: GCA_007258455.2. NCBI lineage: Eukaryota > Viridiplantae > Streptophyta > Pinopsida > Cupressales > Cupressaceae > Sequoia > Sequoia sempervirens. The sequence goes on from VDFB02057462.1 coordinate 11,402, forward strand.
TTTGCTCGAACCAAAAGTTCATTCGAACCCCCCAAAAACCAAAATTTTCTCCATGGGGGTGGTTTTTGCAATTTTCATTCCTCACTGGAATTGTAAACCAGTTTTGTGGGTTTACCCTTAGATTATATTATTCTTATAAACAAGATATTCATTCAGAAGCATTATCTAATTTTCTCATAGATACAATCCTCATTAAATGTTCATTTTCATTATGTTGAGTATTAAGCTTTATTTATTCCAAATGTAATATGCATGACTAAGTTTCATCAAATTATTAGGGATCAATTCTATACCCCTTATGTTGTTAAGATACCCTTAATGAGTTTTCTGATCCCCGACTTCACCTAAGTGGGTGGTAGCCGACTGTGAAACTCTTTGGGGAAAATGACCCTAGAAAGGGTTGTGTATCCACTCATATAGTTTATAAATAAAAAAATAGAGGCATATGATGAATTGGAGTAGAGAAATGAGTTTAGCGTATGTCAGTGTTATTGGGTTATGAGTGTGACTAAGGTAGAGTCATCTTTGAATCTAAGGGTTATACCCCTTATGTTAGTCAACCAAGTGTATGATGGTTGAATTGTCTAGAAAGATTCAATATGTGAATTGTCTTATTAACCATTCACCCCAGAATCTTATTAATGTTATATGGTGACCTTTGTATTGTCTGGATTGAAACCTCAACTACAATTATAAACATTTGTTTAAGATATGATATGGTCACCTTCATCCTAGATCATATTTATCTATTTTGTCAAGTGGCCCTTGAGTAGTGTTACAATCTGGATTGTTAACCATTATTCTTTGTAACTTAAAAAGAGAAGCCTTGTAGATTAATCGTTGTTGATCATTTTATGTATTTTCTATACTATTGTGAGTTGTGATTTAAGCCTTGGTGAAATGTGTGATTGTTGCTCAATCAAATATGAGTTAGTTGAATTCAAATTGTCAAACTATGGAGCCTCTGTACAATACGTAGGAAAATTCGTCAATGATGAGCCCCTAAGGAATAGGTCTAGCCTCTAGGTCTTTTTTTATTATTACTACTTTGAGATTACTATTGATATATATTTTATTGTTAACATGCAATTTGAATTATGTTTCGAAGTATTAATTAGTTGGTAGAACTAATTAGGTCTATCTCAGTGATGTGGATTCCATGTCTCCACTAGAACCCAACCATGATTGTCACAACAATTATTTACCTGACCAAGTTCTTATAAGTGATTGGTCAAATGTTGTTATGCTTTCATGAAGTGCATGTATAGGAAGTAGTCTTTTGTGAATTATGCTAGTGTTTGTGGTCGAAATTTGAAAATTTGTTTTGTTCTTAACTGTAATTTGGTAGAAAATTTTGGGCATTATAGTTTACATGTTTAAGATATATCTTTTTTAGGCTTTAATTTTATAATTATTTACATGGTTTTCAAACTAGTTGATTATACAACTTATTTGAGTTACCACTTTAAGTTTATATATTTATAGAATACATGCCTCAAAACTTTACCCAATTTGTGTAATAAACCAATTTTATTTAATTTTTAATTTAAAATGTTATAAAATATAAACAATCCATTGAGAAATATGACTTACTTATATTCAAGAAAGAAATTGTCCCCAATAATAGGAGAAAAATCCGTCAAATTGGAAGCTAGATGTCACTCAATTTAGTCTTATTGTAGGTTTTTCTACCTTTGTTTTTGGAGAAAAATAATTTGTCCAATGACTATAGAAAAAATGCTTATATCCTATTATGTTTAAAAATGATCAATTTGAATAATTAAAATATTTGAAACTTTAAAAAAAAAAAAAATTGAACAATATTTAAACAAAACAATTTAATCACCTGCCCCCTCCTATATATTTCCATAAACTAAAAATCAAAGTTGCATTAAAATCTATAATAAAGCCCAATCTAACGTGGAATTTAATATCAAACCTCATGGTAGACCAAATTTCAAAGCACCCTCTAGATACTACAATTGTAGGGCGGCTACTCAACATTTGAAAGATCAAAACTAGGCCGAGAGGTACTGTTACAAGTGTGTCAAATCTGGAACACAATCACAAAAAAAATTAAACGAGCTGTTTGAGATTGTGGACCATCTACCTATCATTCCACTCGGTTCACCATTGTTTTATAGCTGTAATCAATTAGACAACTTAGTTGCTGCTTCTCATTGCCTGATTTCTTTATCAGAAAAAATAAACTAGTTGGCTGACGTAGCTCTAAATGACCACAGAAAACTCTCTAATGGCTGATTTTCTTAGCAGAAAGAAAAAACTTGGTTGGCTGAGGTAGCTCTAAATAAGCACAGTAAACCCTCAATCTAAGATGCATAATTACTGGGTCCTCTTCCATTTAGAAGAGTAGAAGAGAAAACAAAAGATAATAGAGTTTAAGTTACATAATTGTGCAGGCATTGGGATTTTCATCACTGAAAAGTGTTGTGTATTTCTCAGAAGAGCGGTTAGGAGTAAGAAGTGCATATTCCACGCTTCGAACATAACCGGGGGGAGCTTTCTTGTCGTAGGCCTGTGGAGCATAAGGATAGTACACTTGATTATAAGGTACATAAGGCCACAGCTCTGCCCTTTTTCCTGTTCCATCTGAAACTCTTTTCAATACCTTTTTGGGTTCAACATACCCCGTCACAGTCAATTTGTTCTGACTTCTGTTTACTTCTACCGATTTAACACCTACCAAAACAGATAAAAAATCAGCTACCATCTAACATCATAGGTACATAAAACTCAAACCATTCTTAATTCAATCTCTGAATCTTTCTATATCTTTAAGATGTATCCCAAAGAATGATCTTAAACATTCAGTGCTAAAAGATCGATTGCTTTGTCAAGGCTTCTTGTGATCAACGCATTGGCTATTTACATGTTCACTCTACCACAGAGACCAGAAAATGTAATACACTGCAAACAAAACAATTTCAAAGCAAATATATGTATCTTACCTTTCATTGAAGAGACGGAATTCTTCACCTTTCTTTCACAGCCTTCACAGTCCATTCGAACTTTCACCTCCACAGTCTGCATTGTCAGTAAAAACCATTCAATGACTATCATTTAAAAACATGAAATTTCCACACTTTATGATATCATATCAGTAAAAAAATTTGGATTTCGATTGCATAGTATTTTTTTATCATCTACATTTTGGATCATACTCCATAATCCATCATCAGGATGAATTAGAGGTAGAAAAGAGAATCATCATTCTCTTCTCTAGCTCTAACACATCTTCTAGATTTTGACTACATAGTAATTTTTTATCATCTATGCTTTGAATCATACTCCATGATTCGTCATCAGAATGAATAAGAGTTATAGAAGAAAATGGCGAATCATATACCATGCTCCACCATCAGATGAGTTCTAACTCATTTCGATAAAGAACCATGGAATATAATCCGAAACAAAATACTATACGGTCAAAAACTACATGTTTTTAAAATAATGACTATCATTTTCAGATTAAATGGTGCTTATGTTTGTGAGAGAGAGATGAGGTACCAGAAAATCTTTGTGCTTTCGGCGTTTGGAGGTGACTCCAAGCAGTAATAAAATACAATCTGTGGCAGCTCCCATGTCCACCCACAACCAGAAGATTCCTTAAATTGTGCAGGTCTTCAAGTTACCGATCTTTTCAAACAAAAATGGCAAAATGAAACAAGTTATAAATAGCTGATGAACTCAGAAGTAAACGTACACAATACGAAAGCATTTAGAGAGATGAAAACGTAGGTAAATGTCATATTTAGATTCTGTATAATAACTATTATTTATAGCGCTATGAAGCGTGAATAAATAGACTACACTGCTTCGTCAAGGAAAGGACGACTGTCAGGTGCATCACATCATCATCAAATGAATTGGGTTGTAAAACACAATGAAATATCTGCCTCTGGTCCACTCTTCACAGTAAACAATTATTATCAGAAGATTATCTAGTGGGCTCGCAGTAAATGGCCTTTACAGCTGATAAAACCTATCTAAGTGCGTAGTTTGTTTCGTGTTATGAAAGAAAACCAGTTGGAGTGGTGTAAGCAAATAAATTAAAGGGCAGGGTGATCATGCTGTCACGTCCATGTAGTAGAAACCTATGAAATAGGCCGAGTGCGTGGCTTATACGGTTCAACTTTCTATGTAAAATGCACGAATGTGGGTTTCAAAACAAGGAGCTTCAAAATGAAATGTGTATTTGAATCTCAACCTTAGAAATGAAGAACTAGGTTATAGTCTTACTAGAAAAAAGACGTGCACGACAGGGTGGACAGTCATTTGGTGATGGGTATTGTCTTATATAGAAGACAAGAGAAGCAGCTCAACAAACACAATGCTCCTCCTTCAAGTTACAAGGGACACTTAAAAAGAAGATAAAAGTACAATAGTTAGATAAAGCTGAATAAACAATTATTGTCTTGTTGATATTGCAAGGTTTTCTAATATTTTCTAATGGGAGGATAGTTTTTTTTTTACTATGATCTAATAAGCTAGTATAAGAGAAGGCTTGTCAATCACACAAATTCACTTTTTTTTCAAATTAACAACTAGAAGGTACGGGCAAACTTTTGGGTCAATCATTGGATTTTTTTTAACTTCCAAAATTATAAAGTGGTTTATTTTAATATAAATATTGTTTAAAAAATTATATTAAAAGGGAAATGATACATCTTATACAAATATTTCAAGGCAAAGTAATAGTTAAACACAAATAAATAATTAGTCTTAGTTTAATGAATTGATACATAATATTATTAAAATAAATGTAGAGAAATAAAATAATGTTATTTAATTATAAATTTGTTCTAGATTGATTATGGTAGATGTTATCAATTGATTCATCAATGTTTAAAAAAAAAAGGAATTTATTAAAGAATCACTTTGGAACTAATAAATTTGGTGTTTGTTGTTTTGGTTCATTGTCATGCTAGTGAAAGTGATCTCTACATCCACATATGTAAACCTTTAGAGAAAATTTAACTTTGCATGCACAATTGAAACCTACAAATGGATCTAAACTACATTGAAGTTGTTGGAGATTTGCTCACTTTGATGTTTGAAACTCACATCTAAAATGGTTGGTGTTGATAGGATTGTCTTCCTTGGTCAAACCCATGTTACCAATTTATTTGTTTGATACAATGATTGAGAATGTTAGGCAATCATGCAATATGTGTAGTATGTCAATGTAATGCTGATTTCATAAAATAGTGCTTTGATGTATATATAGACTTTCAAGGTTCTTCCTAGGTTTTGAAGATGTATTCAAATGAATTAGGGTTTTCCCTTTTATATAAAACTCTAGCATCCAATTTGTAAAATTTCATGCTTTAGTTAGCTTATAAGGAATACATGGAAAGGGGGAAAAGGGCTCAAAATAAAAATGTAAATTTGAATGTTGGGTGTTAGATCCATGCACATGAAAATGAATAAGGTTCATCCGCATGCAACAAAAATGACTTAGGAAAATCAATGACTAAGAGAGGATATAAAATCAAGTTATGTAGAATCATGTTATTTGCCAACTTCCATAAAAAAATATGTCATTTTGTAAACTATTCATTGCACTTGGGATAAATGAGTCAAAGTGAGTATGAAAAAAAAAGGGGAAAAGTGTAGCATCTAATTTTTTCACCATTATATATTTCTCCACTTTGAATTGGATCTAAACTACTATGAAGATTCATGTCAAAATAAAAAAAGTATTCAACATGAATTAATAAAACATACTCATATAAACGATAAATATAAGGATGTTAATTTTATGTACTCTCTTGATGATCACTCCATCTAGAAACCTAAAAACATAGAAGAAATTTTTCCAATGAATAAATTAGTTAAAAATTTGGAATTGGCATAAGCTAATTGAAAAAAAAATCCAAGTTATGATTGAAAGGTTGGTTGTTCATATACACATGTTCAAGGAGTAGTTTTAGAGACATGTTCACAAAGGAGATCATATTTTATCAACTTGAGAGATTAATAAACTTGCATAGCTAAGTCATATTCAAGCTTGGTATGATCTAGAGTATCATGGAGAAAATAGATTGATGCAAGAGAATCTTAGGAAATTGAGTGATCAAGACATACAAAACTTATTTCTATATTTTGTGTTGGCTTTAATTTATGGATTTATATGTGAAATAAAGAAGTAAACTTTAGTTTTAAATTATGGGTGTTGCCACAATAATGGGTTACACTTTCTAGGACATCTTGATTTTTGTTGAAATCACATATTTTTAGAAAATATAATGATTTAATCCTTGAAAGATTCCATTTAAAGGATTTTAATTGAAGAGGGTTTGATCAAACCCCATTGGATAGAACTTCAATAGTTTTAAACCATACCTATAATGGAGTCTCCTCTACACCTATCAAAATGTTGATAAAAAACCCCTTTTGATTTACCTTTTGGTGGATCAAATGAATTCATTTAAAATTTATGTTTTGTAAGTATGTAGTCCTTATTATAAGCTTCCCAAAAAGTATAATTTTAAATATGTTTAATTTTATTATTATATTTATTTTTTATTTCTTGTGAATGTAGGTTTTTCAATGAACATCAAGGTCTTTGTTTCACACATATGAAAAAATAGGAAAATAGAGAATTTTTTTTCTAAAAAATACATGTACTCTAGGTATTGATGTCCTTATTCCAACAAAAAAAAAATTGAATTCCCATACATACAAAAAAATTTATGCTCTTTATAGTACACCTATGTCTAAATTTTAATTGGTTTGACTTCAAAACTTGACTACATTTTTTTTCAATAAAACATTATAAAACCAAATGCATCATCTAGATATTGTAGTTACAAATCTAAATTCAAAAAAAAGAAGAATTTTATCCTTCAAAGAAAAAATGTTATGTGGTTTATAGTACACATCACTCTTTAAAAATGGCATTTACTATTAAAAACTAGCTATCGAAGGAGATGGAAAAATAAATGCAATTTGATTCCAATTTTCTTTTTAAATATATTTAGAATCTACAAAAAAATGTCACAAATCACTAGTTTGCATCATCTTCAAATTTCTCACAATTTAGTAGCTATACGTGTCTGAAAGTGAAGATTTAGTTCAAAATGTTCATTTCAATGTCAAATTTGGCCAAAAAGTGTAACCCACTATCCAGATGGACTCAATTGAGTCTCAGATTGTTAAGGTCTTTGGAGTATATGATCCTATGAGAGATGTAGATGAAACAACAAGGATAGCAATATAAAATTTGCATGGACAATTTTTCTAGCTATAGGAGCAGAAAGAAAAGATAATAGTGCAATACAATCAACTCAGAGATCTAGTAAGTGCAAGGCTTACTTCTTTGACTAGAATTTTGGCTGATACAAAGAAGATGCTATAACAGAATCCAGTACCCAGCTCTCCAGAAGAAGGTGAAGATCTCCATTTGAAGTTTGAAAATTTATATGTGGAATAATTGTCTTTACTAAGAAGGAATGGGAGAAAACAAAGAAGGATCTACAACCACACCTTGCAAAATTGAAGGCATCTAATCAGGGAAATTTTCTTTCCACAAGATAAGTTGTACATTTTTGTTTTGTATAGATATCTTTTTGCAATGTACATATGCAAATGTATTAGACAATTTTGCAGTACATTTTTGGTCATTTTTGTTGGAAAAGAGATGAGTACAAGAGCAAAATAGTAAGGGGGAGTTACTCCCATGTACACATAGATATATATCTTCAAAAGAGACAAACAATAGAAAGCTAAAAAGTTTGATATTAAGGGCCCCTTTTCCCTTGATGCCAAAGGGGGAGAATATTAGAGAAGATTGGAGAAGTTTGTGTAGTGTTGCAATCAATGACAAAGAGGGAGATTGTTGGAAATCTAAATTTTTGGAGAGATTGTTGTAATTATGCTAAAAGTGTTGTCATTGATGTCAATAGTATGGTCATGGTCATGGTCAACAGTATGGAGATGGTTGGATATGGAGATTAATGGAAGCTTGTATATGCTACTGATGTTGTCATTGATGTATAGTGTGAAGAGACAACTTTGAATAGGAAGCTAGATGAAGATTGATACACATAAAATTATATGGTATTGTCATTGATGATAACTTCTTGAATAGATGCAAAAGTGTTGGTCCAGTAAAAATCAAATGTTTGGATATCTTCCTAAGTCCAAGAGTATAATTTATCAGTGTTCAGAGAACCAGTCTTTTGGTTTGTATTGTTCTTCCTTGAAGAATTTGGTTATGCCATTTTGAGGTAATGGTGGTGTATGTTGGAAGAATCTAAATCCAAAATTTCATGATCTGATGTCTTCCAAAGTCAAAGACAATAGTGACAAGTATCAGTCTGGAAATTCTAGTGTAATTGTGATAGAGTGTATGATTGGAATGCTTTGCATTCCACCATGGATTATTGTTTTGCTATGTAGTTTTGTGGGAGTGTTTACAGATGTTTGAAGTATGTTGGATCCAAGTGGCAAGATCCTTGGAGGTTTGCATATCGATATATGTAGATGAAAAGTTTGTTGATCTCCTTGTTACTTCACTAGTGGTGCCAACCTAAGTATTTTGGGTTGTGTGAAGATGAGTAGAGTTTGGAGAAATATTATGGGAGAAATTATAGGTCATGTTGACCTGTCTTAATATATTATAATTTTTGTTTCCCTTTGCAAGGCGTGTATGATTAAATGTTGAGACAACTTGCACAATACATATTTTGGGTTGACCTAATTTAAATGTTTTGGTCAATTGTGATATATCTAAAAGGTTAATTACTTGTGTGGTAATAATGTATGTATGAGAGATAATTAAGTGTGTGCAAGATTCATAGTAGAGAAGTGTGAATTATTTTGAGGTGAAGCATGAAGTGTGTTAAGTTAGTATTCTAAGATTAAGTGGAACTGTATCTTTAGCACAGGCCAAATGTAATATAAAAGGTTAATTCCTTGTGCGGTAATGATGTATGTATGAGAGATAATTAAGTGTGTGCAAGATTCAGAGTATAGAAGTGTTAATTATTTTGAGGTGAAGAATGAAGTGTGTTAAGTCAGTATTCTAAGCTTTAATGGAACTGTATCTTCAACATAGGTCAGATGTATTATTAGCAGTTCATATTTGGCAGTGAACCACCTTTTTTCTATCTCTTTCTATTTTGGGTAGTGCGCCCTTTGGAAATGAGCCTTTCCTCTTTTAGATAGTGAGTCCTTGGATAGTGAGTCCAATTGTATCAAACTTTGTAACATGTTACAATATCTATATTATGAGCTAATCATCATTGTGGTTTTTCCTAGTTTGGGTTTTCCATGTAAATTTGGTGTTCTTATGTTCTTTGATGTGATGCATGTTGTCCATGTTCCTTTCCATTACTACAAGATTAATGTGATGCATTGAATGAATGTTTAAGTTATTAAGAATATAGATTCACCCACCTCTCAGTATTTTGGGTGTTCAACAATTGGCTTTTGAGGGGCTTCACTAGTTGTTTCGAAAAAGGAGGTTCTTTGTGCTGAGGACTATCAGTCATCTCATCTAGAACCTAAGGAAAATGTCATGGGTGTGTGTGTAGATGGTCAAAATTGTAAGGTGGGTCAGGTGAAAATCCAACCTCTTGATGGTCATATTTGTTTGGTTCCAAACCAAAAGGTAAGAGCACTTTTCCTCTAGTTTTGGTGGATATGACTTCAACTTTAGGCAAGGTTACACTTTCCATCTTGAATGCTTTAGTTCATAAGAGTATTTCTCTTATGGAGTTTTATCTTGTTGGTAAGTTTTTGAGTTCTAGATTGAATATAAATGTTGTTAGATCTTGGGCCAAAAAACATTGGCCATTGAAAGGCCTGAAGGGAAATTGATTCATCCCAGAATGAGCATCTGAGATCAGTAGGTGCATTCAATAAATTATGTTTCTTCAGATAGCCTCAAAAGAATGTACTACTATGCCATAAAGAAAAATCATACATAGTTTATTTCCCACCATTAATCCTTAGAGGAAAGTTCATGCAATTTTAGATCATTGAAGATCAACTAGTTTCAACAACATGCATTAAACAGATTCAATAAACATAATCATTAAAAAATAAAGATGGAATAAAATACATGAACACAAAGATTTACGTGGGGAAAAACCTTTTAGGTAAAAAAACCCCACACTCCAAAAGCATAGATCCATTGTATTATTTAGCAACCAAATACATAGTTACAATAAAATGCAGGCTCTAAGCCTTTACATGGAGATTTACATCTTGTTCCATCTAGAGAAAATATGATAGCATAACCCCTCTAAATAGAATCTCTCCTCTCCTCATTCCAATGCACTACAACATTACATACATACTTCTCAAGAATTACAAGAAAACTGTCATAATAGACACTTCAACTTTTTCTACCATTGAACAGTCACAACCGCAATCCTGCCAAGTCATTCTTGAACCATCGTGGGATTGCACTAATCCTTCATGAAATTTCTAGTTATCACCGTACCAAATGACACCACTCCATCGTAGTCCATCCAAATTACCATCACGGTGTCATGGGTTACTGCTATACTACAGGATACCGCTCCACCGCACACCCTTTCACTTAATTGTCACAGGGTTGCAGGTTACATCTCCTCTTGCACTACCAATCACCTCCTCATGGATTGTTGAGGGATGGAAAGTTACCTACTGCCATACTGCAGGCTCCCTTGCATGACTGTCACGGGATGGCGGTTACCTACTACCAACTCGCCAACACTAGCTTAAACCTTTATGGCACTAAAATGTAGTAGATTTTGACCTGGCTCACCACCAACCTACCAAATGCTGCAATACTGTAGTCCTCGTGAAACAACTGCTGCAGGGTGGCGGGTAGCTCAACTGTTGCCCACAATATTGCAAGCTCCAATGTAGACATCCACGGTATTGCGGTGTAGAAGACTTAACCTCAGCTAAGTGTTTTACTAATTTTAGAGAGCCTTAACCAATAAGTTTAAGATGCCTATTCTCAACATTCTCCCACTTGATGAAGAAATTACTAGCTCCCAATGAATGCTCAAAGTCACATTATCATCCAAGGTCCACCTGCAACAACATCCAAGATGTCCACCATCTCAAGCAGCAGTTCCAACCATCCTCCAAAGGAAAGGAATAATCCATGGTGAATATGCACCAGTCTAAAGAACATAAGCATCAAATCCAACTGATGATAAAGGCTACAAAAATACTACCACCACTCCACTGTGCTCACAAGCTATACAAAAGCATCAACAACATAAAATTCAAACCCCACAACCCGGACACAACCGTGAAGACATCCTCTAGAAAAAAATATAGAACATGAGTTAGAACAACAACCAAGAAACTAATTGCTCCCATCCAACTGACCAACCCACATGACTAAAAATAGAACATAAAGCAAGTGCTAATCCATCCAATCACCCATACCTCAAAGGCATCCACATCAACAAAATCATACCTCCTACATAGCCAACCCATCAATTGCAAATAAAAGCTCCATGAGCCATCTAGTCGAAGAAGACCAAACACATCTAGGAACTCCCACTACATGGATAATGCCAAATATGAAAAGATAAAATACATACCAAGTCTACCAATCACAACACATAGAAAGTATAGCCATGTAGTACCAAGGACCATCCACAATGATCTACAAATCTTGCAACCAATTGCTGCAAGAAACATCTCTCTCAACAATCTTCCATAGTTCTCCCATGTTCTCCATATCTGATAGAAGAAAAATATACAAGAACCTCCATGTCATCACCCAAGTGACAACACATGACCAAAAAATAGTGATCATCATAGCTCCACATAAAAATATCACATCTAAAGTCATATGAATTTGAACATACAAGAAGAAGAACTAGACTAAAGAGGAAAATCTGTAAATCATAAATATGTAGCATGCCCTTCTACACACACACCTAAGTGTCAACTATGTCAAGTAATATCTCCTTCACAAACCCTAGAGAAAAGATATAACAAAACCCAAAACTGTTCAATCTCAAGATATCAAGCACAACATATGTATCATGTAACTACATGGATGTAAGCTTCTCAAACAAGATCAAACTACTCCATTTCCCATCTCAAGAAATTAGCCTACTACCATCCCCTATAATCATCATAAATGACAATGAAAACCCAAGGCGATAACCATGCTATCCATCTGTCATAATGAATCCTCTAGAACCATCTAATAGTTGCTCAAGATCCATGTCCATGAAAGAAAGCATAAAGCACCTGAGAGAAACAATGGGCATTACCTCTCAAGTGATAAGCCATTGAGTAGACCAAGAGTGGGGAATGAGAATGCTCCTCCAAGATATGCAAGCCTTCATGACTCATCCAAGAGAAATATCCTCATAGGTCTTTGTTGAAATCACGCCCAACCAAGGTGTAGGCTCCTCAGGCTTTCTATTGAGATCTAATCAAGAGTAACCATCTCAACAACACTTTTCTCATCTCAAGAGAAATTCAACCTTACCTCATTCTCCATGTATCCATGAGCACTTGCTAACAATCATCTCATGCTAAAATCCAAAAGCATCACTACACTATCATGAAGTTCTCAAGCATATTACCAATGCACCCAAAACACAAAGAATCACTAGACGACTGTCAAAGCTCCAATCATCTGAATCAATAACTTATCATGAAACCATGATCTTACCATCCTCCTTAGGAGATCCCATGCTCCAAGTGAACATACCATGGTCTCAAGAGAAAAGTATCATGCCAAAACTCTAATCTAGAATCAAGAGTATATCATAACATAAAACAAGCAAACTCTAAACCAACATCACCTATCAAGCACCACCAACACCTCAACCCAAAGAAAAAAAGAGTTCTCCATGGCTTTGAGATGCTACACATTTTCAATATCATGAAGATGACCCATCTCCAAAGAGTGTCTATGCAAATGCAAAAGAATCCTTCTACAACAACAAGATCTAAGAGCTTCTCCTAGTAACATCTACAACACTAAAGAACATCATCCATCACTAAGTGATGAACCCAAATTCATTGCTAAAGCTCCCACTGAATTGTGACAACTGAGCTCTCCAAGCATCATGACCAAGTGACTGCTAAAGCTCCCATTGAATTGTGACAATCGAGCTCTCCAGGAATCATGACTAAACATCTGCTAATCTAAAAATCCTCCAAGTCAACACATCAACATGTCTATCTGACAACAATACCAAGTGGCACCAAGATCTCCAAACTAGGAAAAAATACCATCATTGTCAAAAACTTACACCAATTTGTGTATCCAAGCTATTCATGACATCATGATACACATGCTATAGGTCCCCAACACTGACTATCTAGGTAATCTCTTATCATCCATCCTCTCATCTCAAAGTAACCACACCAATGCACAAGTGACCACAGAAAAGGCTAGCTAACAAGTTTGCATCAACACAAAATCAAACCTAGTGGATATACACAGTCCACTTCTGAGTTATCCCACAACAAACATGTAGGTAAAGATAGCCCACAACATTGCACAACTTGTAGATCCAATCAATATAACATGAAAACCCACTATCGCACTAGAAATTGCAAAACTAAGATCTTAAAGAGAATAACCATGTAGACAACATGACTCAAACACTAGATCAAGCTCAAATCTGATTTTCCAATAATGTCCACAATGAGCACCATAATCAAGGAATCCACCAAGCATTATCATAAAAATGTTGAGTGAATAATCACGTACCAACACTCCCGTGCAGAGAAAGCATCTCACCTCCTCTCACCATGCATGAAGCATGCA